>VZRV01002667.1:316708-393026 GCA_013398115.1 Falcunculus frontatus
TTTTTTCTTTCTTTTTTTTTCTTTCTTTTTTTTTCTTTTTCCCTTGCTGTGTCCTGATTGTCTGCAGTGGGATCTAGATGAGGGATCCCCCCTGGCGAAGTCACTCATGTGCTGCTGGCTGTGACACATGCTACGTGTGTCGCCTTTGTATGGTCCTGGTTGGGCCACATGCACTTAGCCTGCAGTTTAAGGATTTGCTTTCGTGTGTGTAGTGAGTGCTGGAATAAAGAAGGATTTCAAAGGGTACCACTAGAGTTGACATTTCAGGCCCGCTCTGGGTTTTAAATAAACCTTAACCAGAGGAAACGATTGTTCCAGGTTAAATGGCCCTAAACTTTCCTTTGTTTCATTAATTGGGATCTTCTGTTTGGTTCTTGTGACAATTCTTTTAAAGAAACTGGAGGAATAAATCTAATTCATTAATTTCTTCCATACTGACTGAAACGCTTTCACTGTTTTACACATGGCTGGAGTTATGTTTAGACTTACTTCTTGTCTTTAGGTTACACACATGAAATGAACAGAGGGGGCTTGATCCTGCCAGTCCCTTCTCGAGTGAGGAAACGTAAGTCTGTCCTGTTGCTAGAAATTCTCACTACCATCAGGGCCTCTGTTCGGTGTGAAGTCTGATAAAACAGTTTTACCTGTTCCAGGTCCCCATAAGGCTACCCAAAACAAATGTTTTCATATAATTCTGATTTTCTAAAAGCATGCTATATGTTTTTTTAGCTAAGCCTCTAATAACTGTAACTTTCTTCTTTGCTTAAACGTTCTTGAGGGAGGAATGACAGCTTTTACATTAAATGTTTCATAGTACTGACAGAGGCACAAATGGAAATTAATATTTTTTATAGTTTCACAGAAAATACAATGGACAAACAAGGCAAACAGTATAATCCAGAAGTCTTATTAATTAAAACCCAATATAGGAGTGTATATCTTACAAATATTTGCCTGGGAACTTGGACTCTTAAATTCTGTCAATATCTCCATCACCTTTGAAATTATTGCTCACCTATATCCACAGTGACCCCAAATTGTCAGAGAGAAAGCCTGCCAGTTGTAAATCCACACGGGGCTACAACAGGATTGCAATTTATTATAAAGCAGAAATGTTACTGAAGGCAAAATTGGTGCTTATTCCCAAGTCCATACCTGAAAGGAACACACTTTCCAGAAATAAAGATGTTACTGAGGGTTGTTTAATAATATTTTTTTTTGTGAGATAGCATCATCATATTAGGTAGATTGTATTTTTTCTGGATTATTTTTAACCAACTGTGAATGTTTTTTAAAAAATTGTTTAAAAATAGCAGGGACAACTGAAATTCAATACCACCTGAAAAGATTAAAATATTTACCTAGGCTGCAGACTTTGTGCATGACAGTACATTATAGAATAGTCAAGATAGAGAGATACTTTTTCCTTCTTTCCACAAAATGATCTAGCTTGGTATAATATTCTTGCTTCCCTCTGAAATGATGTTAATGTGTGCAAAAAATATTTTTGATGTAATTTAAAAGAGGAAATGAAGGACTGTTATAAAAATAAATTTTAAAGTATGTTTTAATACTCTGGAAAACAAATACAGAATAGATGTATTTTGTGGGGAGATTTTATATATCACGTGAAAAGAGCTTATTTTAAATAAGTGTGTCCATACATTCCTTCAGATAAAAGTGCGCACACGTAGTTAGAGTCATAGGATTTTTGATCTATTGGTCTAGTTACTTTTACCGGAAAATGTTTGTAATATAAGATATGCATAAACCAATTCAAAGACCGTCTGAAATTTATTCATAAAGATAAAGTAAATTTTAAAATCTTAAGTACTATTGATTATGAAGAAGTGTTTGTAATACACCTAATTCCAAAAATAAATGTATGAATCTAAAAAGACACTAACCTGCATACACAATGTGGACAACTTTCCCCTTTCAATTAATTTCTAGTGTCAGAAGGAATAAAACTGAACACTGGAAAAGTATTTCACTCTTTTTCTCCCTTAAGCTCCTTTAAAATTATCTCTTCACAGAGACATCCTTAGAAATTAGAGGTACCCCAGGAGTTAGTATTTCCACCAAATAATTATTTTGAAAATGAATATATGTGCCATTTTCCTTTTTTTTTTCAGAAGATAGTTGTGAGTATTGTCATCAGTAAAAAGGAAACAAAAATCAAAACTAAAACATGTTATAAGGCAACAAATAAATGCTTCTATATTTACGCTAAAATATTTGTATTTTCTTTTAATAGGAAACCTTCATAAATTATTAAATCACACTTGATCAAGTTAGTGATGGAGTTAACTACCAGCAGGTAAAATGCTGTTTTCTGTGTAAGATTTACACTTGAGCTCCCCAGACACTTCATATCTCTCTTCTATTTTTTCTTGTTAACATAACATATAACTTTTATTTTGAGAGTATTATTATAAGTAAAACATATGTGTCTATGTGTTTGTATGCACCAACACACAGAAGCAATGGATCTGTCCCTTTTTCACACAAAAATACTTGTGTATAGTTATATATTTAGAAGCATATGAAGGTCTGCTCAGTTTTCGGTTTTGGCACAGTAATTAAGGTGTCAGGATTCAGATATGCTTTAATGCTGAACATTCAAAATTTAGCATTAGAGCTCCTGGTTCATCTACAACAGGATGGATACTGTGTTTATAGAGTTCATTTTTGACCTTACCTGAGTAAGTACTTTAAGTTAAAGTATGAGATGCACCTAGAGGGGTAATACATTGAGTTTAATAGGAAGACAGTTAATAACCTTTTTTCATCCTCATGCACTATCAATCATGGCTGTCACCAGTCTGCTGAATCAAAGCAAAAGTGTTCTTCACAGATGACTGATTAGAAACGCAAAATCACAAGATCCATCTTCATGGTCACTTTTATTATAGTCATTTTTAAACTGACAGCAACCTGCTCAGTTTCAGCAGACTGGGCATCACAAATAGTGTCACTCAGTGCAGCTAAGCATGAGAAGATGTTGGCTGGATTATACTTAAAAATAATTAGGCCCAAAGCCTTTTGTGGAAGCAAGAAAAAGGATTTTTGTGGTTCCAGCCCCGTCTTTTCAACACCAGCGGTAGCCTACATTTTTACAGTGGGTTACTATTGGAAAATATTTTCATCCACTTCAAGTGAATAAATCAGTTTTGGTGGGCCTTGGATACTTTTTGGAAACAATACCTTTGCTGGTAATGTGACAAATGAGTTTTGATAGAAACACTCTTAAGCAGAGACTTAACATTGCATCACAGTGCTGTGATGAACTGTTGGTTCCCAGCCTTCTGAGGAATATTGCAAAAGCTAATTACCTTGTTAACTAGATTTGTTTCAATAACATTGTTCCCTGTTCAAATAAACTAGTGAACAATTCAACAGTTAAAGGTTATTTATAGATTGAATGGGCTCCAGCAAATTTGAAATCAAAATGGTGTAGGAGAGAGAGAGAGAGAGAGAGAGAGAGAGAGAGAGAGAGATAGAAAGAGAGAGAGATAGAAAGAGAGAGAGATAGAAAGGGAGAGAAGGAACACTGATACTGCAAGTTGTGCTCTGTTCCTGTGTGTTTCTGGAATGCAGTGAAATCTAATGTAGGTAAAGGTATTAAATAATGCTGAAAAATGAAAGCTGGTTTGTTTGGAGGTTTTTTCCTTGGTTGGTTTTTGGGTTTTTTAGAAATATAAATTGCATAAATTGCTCTTGCATCTAAAGGGTGCTTTTCCTGTGTGAAAACTGTAGGGTTGGTTCCTTAATGTAAATAAAATCCTTTCCCTCTACTTAATGCTGCTTAAAATGAGTAAGAAAATAATGGATTCTGATTTGTAATTTTGATTCAAGGACTGATGGAGTGAGAAGACAGCCAAGACTAATTTTTAAATTAGGTGGAAGCAAAATAGGCCTCCCTCAAAACTCTTCAAAATCTTTACTGGTTTTTAAAATTTAAATTCCACTTCATCTTGTGAACACAAAATAACATATTGCACCAGCTGAGCATCATTTTAGAATTATCTTTAGAATAGCAGTGAAATGGTGCATCTGGTTTGCCACTTAACTTTAACCCCCAAAAGGTAGTCTGAATAGTAAGCCTGAATTGGGCAGCTGTGATTCCTTTAATACAGCTCATAGGACTCTAAGCTCTGTATATCTAAAACTTTCCTTTAAAACACATTTGGTAACTACAAGTGACTTCAGTGGACTGCAGTATCAGACCTTTCTTGCAGTGCCCCTTCCCATTCTTCTCTGTCAAACTGGAGGGCAGGACTTTGGTCAAGTAGGGCTCTTCCAAAAGGAAATGCTCTTCATTTCCACCCTCAGACATCACTCCTGCTTTTAACACTAGGCTATAAACCCATGCACACAGTCACACACTCAGTTGTGTTGGAACATTTGCATACACAAGCATGCAAACGCACACAAAGAACATGCTACATACATGTTTTTAACACTGGCACACAATCACTGCTTCCTGGATAGTTATGCTGAAACATGAACACCAAGTTAATAATGTCAGGAGAATATCTTTATTTGAAGTATCTTTAATAGTTTTGTGATATTTCCATGTACTAAATAAACAACTGTGAGACTGAAGAAGGAAAGCAGGAAGCAAAGTAGGCAGCTTTACGTCCAGTTGAGATTCGCATGCTCTGTAAACAGTTTGATTCCCCTCTTTCCCCCAGTTAATGCATATCTTAAGGACATAATTAGCATTGATAATATAGTCCCATGTAGAGACTCCATGTTTGTTAAAGTGGTTTTAACATGCATCTCTATTTTCTGATGAAAAATTGATATACTAATGCTGACTGACATCTGTCTAAAAATCAGAGGCTAAGTATGTCTGAATTTAAATTTCTGAGCATTAATCAAAAGCTAATCAAGCAATGAAACTAGCAATGTCTACTGATAAACAATATAATCATATTTTAATAATTATACTTTTGGGGGTAAGACAATATTTTTTCCCCATTAGATATTTTAAATAGTATATTCTAGACATAAATGGCTAAACAAAGTTGGCTGTAAATTATTCCTGTGCACTTTTCTGTGTAGTAAGAACATATTTTAAAGAAATCCTGAGATCTGCAAGTGTAACTATCTGCATTAAAAAGAAAATACATTTGTTTGGGCTACAAACACCTTCCAGTTTCAGGTAGAAAAGTTGTTCTTTCTCCTAAATATTAAATGATACTAATCTACTTCCTTGGTTTGTTTTTTACCCAGTTGCCATTTTAAGACAGTATGGAAAAGATGATCACTATAGCTTAACTTAAGCACATAGTAAATCCATGCATCTCTAAAAATGAGCATAAAAGAATGAGGAATGGTAAGAAATTTTGTGGGTTTTTTTCCATTCATGATGAAAGGAGGCACAGGTAATAATCATTAAAGTATTTGTATTACCTTAAGAAAATAGCTACATCAACCTGACTCTGTAAACTTTCAGACTGTGTATGTTGTTTAAGTCTGTATGCTGCATCTTCCCCAGAATGTATTGTTCATTTAGTGCTTATTTCCTGTCACTACACTTGCTTATCCAGAATATTTACTATATATTAGTATATAGCACAGAGTTAACTATAAAAGGGTCGGATTTTTAGAAATGATCTTTGGATTAACTATTTTTCCAACTACAGTTCTATCAATCCTTGTAAGACATGACTGAAGTAAGTACTAACATACTATTGAGGAAATGTTACAGTAAAACTATTATAAGGTTTAGGTAATGAATGCATATAAATATTTTTTAAGATTTGCCAAGATTCCATTCATATAATAAATAAGTAAAAGAATTTGCATCTACTTTAGTGATTATTAATGTAATTGATGGGAAAATGGGTAGGCACATGCATGGAAGACAGCAGCTGAAGCACAGCATAACTTTTATCATATATAAGCAGATCTACCCAAGTAAATAGGCCAAACAGTGTCTGGAAGGTTTCTCTTTCCAAGTGCACTTATCATAAAGATATATAGACCCATGAAAGGTACCCCTCAAATCCTATAACAGCAAAGCGGAGCACTGCAGACAAGAACACTAGGAATTCTCATACCACACCTGCCTTTTTGCTGCCTGAATATGCAGCTATTTCTGCCCTTGCTGCTTTTTAGTTTTTTTTTCTCTTTGGTTTCTGAAACATTCCTTGTAGAAACTTGCAAGATGGAAAAAGCTTTTCTATGAGCATCAGGTTGCAATAAATATGTGTATGTGAGAGAGAGTGTGTGTGCATACAAAGATGTATCAGGAAGGCCAGACTGGTCATCTCTCAGTGTCTGTCTCCTACCTGGGGTTCAGAACCTCAGATACCACTCACTGAGCTTTAAAGGGAAAAGAGCAAGGAGCAGAGGTCATGCAAAACATTTCTATTTGTATATTCAAATCACCAATACTTAGAATAAAGATATTGTCCGATATGAATATTCCCAGTTGCTCACTAGGCAGATAATTTTTACCTTCTCTCAAGTGGTGTCGGTATCGGTACCTCTGTGTATCAGTAAGTCGAGATGACTGCTCATCAGGACTTAAAAAGGATTCTGCACTTTTCCTCTGTGTTTTGTAAAATATTGGCCACATATTATGAAGTGTGGATTTCTGTTTTGTTCTCTTTTTATTCGTGTTTTTTCTTTTTTTTGTCTTTATACTCCTGGACCACTTTTATTTTCTTCGTCTTGCAAAATATAATAGCCACAAATCGTTGCAGGTTGTCTTTGAATTTATGCTTTATAAAAGCAACACTTTAGAGGAAAGATGTAGATATTTCTTTGCCAAATATGCCAAAACCAAGTATTTTTCTTCCAACAATTAGAAACAATGCCTATTTTTATACTGCTGCTGAAGGATGCACATAGAAAGTTTAATATCAATATAATGGATATGCTAATTATATATTAAATACAGTAAAACAAGTGTGTCTAATACAGATCAAAACGAGAAGAGCTATCTTATTTCTCAAGTAACAGATTTAGGGATAAGCACATATACTTTATTTTTCTTCTCTCTTTTATCTGTAGTCTAAATCATAGTTTAGATCATGGTCTGGTAGGCTAAAAGGAAAAGATTATTTTTCTATAAATGTCCAACTAGGATTTTGGAACCCTGCTGTGAAATGCAAAAGGGTTAAAAAAAATCCCCCAAATTTCTTTGAATACTTTAGGTGCTACAGTAGCGATTTTTTTTTTTTTTTTAAATATTTGATCTTTCTTTGTAGCTGTATTTAGGCCCTGTTTTCATTTTTGTAAAGCACTAGGTTTTCCTTTTCTGTAAGCTGTTCTCCCATAGTGCATCTTAGTTTAATTCATTCTTAGCAAAAGAAACACCCAGGTTCAATCTGGAGACCTCCTTCCAACATAATTTAGCTAGACCTTTTCTTAGTAAAGGTTTTCTGGTTTTCATTTTCACTTCATATTCTCAAATAAAAGATCCTTTGTTGTCTACCATTTGATTGGACTTAATGAAAAACACTCCATTTTAACTTAACAGTATTTCCCTTTGAATTTATTATATTTAAGAACACTGTCAAAAATCAAGCATTTAATCTCAGGTTTTTATACTTAAAATTATATTACTATCATATGGTTCAATGAGGTGATGTAGAAAATATATTGAAAAGATTTCAAAAAGAAAAGTGAAAAACTAGCTTCATTTTAATATGAAACTAAATACTATGCCTAATGTGCAGATTGGGTATGGTAGTTGACTTTAAAGACTAACATGTGACAGGGTGCCAACAGCTGAATTGTGCAGTATTGACTAAATGAGGTTCACTGATTTGTATTGAGGCTAATATCTTCTTTAAACAATTCCGTGTAAATTGTGCGTATAAAGTCATTGGAAGCTATTTCTCAGGACGGCCTCGCTGGCTAGCTACCTGCTGGAGTGAGGAAGATAATCAATAGAAAGAAATAGAGCTGAGCATGAGACTAGGAAGCTTCAGAGCAGTTAGTGCTGATAAAAGTAGATGATGTCAATATTTGGGAATAACACAACTCTAGGATAACAGACAAAAGAGAAGTGCATATGTTGTAGGGTGTTCAAACAGGGGCAGAATTAATGCATAAGTGGCAGATGTTGCCCCAGGCTGCAAAAAGACATTATTTATTCCAGGTATTGTTAAATTCCTAGCTATACACCACTGCTCAATATAGTATATTAAAATTATATCTAGCAATGAGAGAGCTAGAATACCTTTTGTATGAGTCGAAATTCTCAGATAAAAAGAAGCTGATGCACTCTGTTGATACAGAGCATTTTCCACACGTCTCTTTGACCTCGTAAGGAAGACCCTCTGTCAGAAAAGAATCCTGTAAAAACAGTGCTCACTGCTCTCTAATTAAATGAATATTTAGAACTAATATTTAAAAGAGGAACAAAATGAAAATGTAATGGCATAGTTTACCAGAAATCAATTCTTTGCTTGTAAAGATGTTGACATCCTTGAGTCCACCCTCTTCCCCCTCCCTTTTTTTTTTTGTGTTTAAGGATTATTGAAACAAAAAATTCCCAATGCTCATTCAAATTTATAATATGGTGAATGTTTTTAGCCATGGTGTCTTTATTGGTAGTGAAATATTGGTATATTTTTGCTAATTTAATAGTAGAAATCAGTTTTCCTCTTGCTGTCAGGCGATGAATTTTTGTTCTTCTATGCTGATCTCTCTGTTGATGTATTATGACATAGTCTGTCAACATGAACAGATACGTGAAAGGGAGATTGGGTGACTGAGACATGCAACCTGAATATGGCTCCTCTTCAATTTTAAGTGTATTATCATGTTTGGATACAGTCAGTAGAAACGTATGGGGTTTTTTTTTTCCTCTAAAGAAAGCTATTATTTCGATGTAATTTAAGCAAAAGCAAAACAGGTGGACTGTGACAAGGTCCTAAAAGCAGAATGATTGAGGTAACTCCAAAACATATGCATGCGAGCTTAAAAAACTTTCACTTCTAAGTTACAGCCCTTTAAAACTAGCATTTGCAAAACACAAAAGTTTTTGTGTAAGAAGAACCAATCCAGGCTTATCTGATTATTAAATATTGCTATCTTTTCTTAAAAAAAAATTAAATAATTCCCCAAGCTTTACATGGTTTGTTGTCACAGATGTTTTTATTGTTTGGTGTTAGATATCTGGATTACATCAAGTAGGTGATTACTATGTCAGCTAAAAAGGTCAAGTTCCATACTTTTTATTTCAAACCATCATAAAGAAACCTTTCTATAATGACACACTTGTCCATACTGTAGATCTCTCTCTATTCATTTTAAAAAAAGCTTCTATCAGACATATTGCTTAACATGAGAGAATTTCTTATTTTGATAGTTAATAAAGCATCGATGTTCATGCTTAAGGGAAATACCTGTGTACTGAAATAATTGTTTTTTTCAAAGCAAATTTCTTATTAAAAGATCAGATTTTATCACTAAATATACAATTTATTGCAATAAAAGTAGTTATTATTAGAGTGATGTGCTATAAAAAGGTTCTTAGACAATTTTTTCAGGTTGCTATTCTTTAGTTGTCAGACGTGGCATCATTCCATCCTAAAATTACAAGAATTCATAAGGTTGCTGTCTAATACCTAACTCTAAAGAAATCTTCATTTCAAATAAGCATGCATTTTGATTTGGGACAGAGTCAAAAATCTTTAAAGATATATACATCAACTAATTTGTTAATCTTGTGCCACTTTTAGCATTTGTCACACATATAGACCAGGAAATTGGCTCCATCTCATTCTAGCTCTGTGTTGAATTAAAAACCTCTACTGCAAAGAAGAGCATGATGTGGGGAAAGAATAAATTTAGTTCTTTCCTTAGTAATGCACATATATTTCCATACATTTCACATCCTAAGGGAGCCTGTGAACGCATTCAATAAATACAAAACTGTAATTCCAGGAAAAGAGAATTTTTATATTATAAATTTCGCATAGTAGTTTGTTCTTAAAAGATCTGAAATTGAAAATATCATTAAGGTTTTATTCTTTTACAAAATACAGGATATAGAAAAAAAGGGAAGGCATTGAATTTTAGGGTCTTCAGTATTTCTGAGGGTATTAGGTGACTTAGAACAAAAAAGATATATTCTACAATGGAACTTGTAAATTAAGAAAATTGTGTCCAGCCCAACTAGTTCTACCGCACATATACTGAAATCAAAATCATGTATGTAAGCATTTATATCAAACGATTGCGTATCTTCACCTTATATGTTAGGGTCAGTGAAAAGAGCAGTTTATGGATAAAGAGCAATAATAAAGAGGTAGCCTTTAAACATGATTAGTTGATGTCTATTAAAGATGTGTTAAAATGAAATATATGCTGCAGGTGAAGGAAATTACTAACTCCTTCTAGGATGATGGACTTGCTATATGTGTATTTCAGTATACCTTTAAAATATTTGTGAATTTGACTGCATTCTGAAGAGACAGAGCAATGTGGTAGATTTATGAGGGTCTGACGGAAACAAGGCTAGGAAAGATTATGGCATACTTGTTTAGAAAAGCTGAGAACTGAAGGTTCCTGATTTACACTGACACATATCTAGATGAAACTATAGTTTGCAAATTGCCTAGAGGAGTTATCTTTTATTAAGTGTTTGATGGGTACAGAAACGTACATATCTATTTTATAACAGTCTAGGAATACCGATGCAATATTTGCAAATACGATTTTAATGTTCTTAGATTTTCTTAAATATTTTCATTTTTATGGTCACCTCACCCAACCCTGTGCTGAGCTCTCATGCCTACCTAACAAGCCATATGGTTAGAGTTTTGTTGCATTATTTTGAATTCTTGGGATAGCATTGTGCTGAAATGTTCTCTGCACTGAAGGACTAGGAGAGATCAAACCACAGCTTAGGCACTTTTTACCTTTTTCGACAGCTTACCAACGTATTTGACACTTTCTGCATCTTAACAGTTAGAAAAAGGTGTTAAAATCCCCAGCGTTCACAATTAATGAATTTCCAAAGGCTTTCAAGTTTGCGACTACATTGTGATGCCATTACATATGTTTAGTTTGAAATTAGACAAGGAATAACAAAGCACGCAGTTTTACCAAGCACTGTAAGATTTCTTGCAAAGAAACCCAGAAAGACTGGTAAGTTTTCTACTATGATCAAATTTCCTTGTTTTATTCTGACTGATACATGGTAGATGACTCGTCTAGGAGGAGGTGGGGGGCAGATTGGCTTTGCACTATAATTTTTGGTGCATTAACTTCCTCTTTCTTGAGGAGATGTTACTTTTTAGTCCTATTTTAAATCATTATTATCATAGGTAAAATCTGTATTAGTCACTAAAATCATACTTTCATAATTCATATTTTATTAATGCAATTAAAATTGGTATTTACTAATGCTTTAGCAACAAAATTATGAATTTAATATCAATTTAACAAGGTATGATGTTATGCATTCTAGTTCTGTCAGCGTTTTTTCAAGCCAGGTGAATGCATTATACAAATATTAGGCAATATTTTACATAATAATCTACCTATTAAATGGGAAGTTTTGTCAGGCTTGTGTGTGCAGTTGGTCACCAATTATATATATAAAGTTTTTTTCCACAAAGATGTGGAAACAGGATTAAAATATTTGAAAGATTTCGCAGGCTTCTAATGACATAATAAGCACTATCTGTTAGTGCAAGCTTTTGATCAGCAACAGAGAAAACAAAGTTTATGATCAGACAACTATTTATACTTTTATTATGAATATATTTTCAGTGCATTGATAGCTTTAACAAAATTTTTCTGTGTCATAGCATTATATGAAGAGCTGTGCATTTGTGATAAGCAACATGCACTGACCCATTTTCATCAGTAACTTGCATAGTTTTCTTAAATCATTAACTTATCAGATCTGGGCAGGGATGTCTGGATCTTTCTGGATGTTTGGATAGTTCCTAGCATAATATAATATGTACTGCAATATAAGGAAATAATTGGCACTTGTTAGTTATAAGCAGCACTTGTTAGCATAGGCTTTCTAGCATGCCAACAAGCAATTAACCTCAACATCAGTCAATCACCTTTTCCTAGTTAACTCGCATTACACTTTGAGGACAGCTGCCATCTTCTTGTGGAAAAATACATGTAACTATGCCCCTGACTGTCATGCGAGTTTTAGACCAGTGAAACTTTATTCTATCCAAAAGAGTTAGAGCTTTCTAAACAGTAGGGTAATCAAGAAAATTATTTTTCTTCCATGGCTGTAAATTAGGAGTAAGTGCACCTAATTCATTGGAGCTGCATCTGTTTAAAACTGTGGCACTGAAATTGGAATCAATCTTTTCTTTCCGTACCTAAGAGGTGAAAGTGTAGAACTGTACATAAGTCAATCAGTGCAATGATGTTGCTTAGCAATGTAAATGCAGAAGAGTAGATTGCTGATGCCAAGAAATTTGCACCCACATATTGCACCTGTCAGTGAATGGGAGGTTGCATTGCAACTGCACTGTAGTGTGGAATTAATGCCCTAATTAGAGACTTCTTCATCTCTATTAGGTGTGCCTGACAAGACAATACGGTGAGGTTATTTATCAGCTCATCATTTCTGTGGGTGGCAGGAGTAACTGGTTTTGTTCTTTTTTACTCTTTTTGTTTGGTTGGTTGGTTTTTTTTAAGACATAGAAAATACTTTAAATCAATTTTTGATTGGAATAGATGACCAGAAAGAGTTTATGTGTGTTATTTGTGAAGAAGAGAGAGGTTGACGGT
This sequence comes from Falcunculus frontatus, assembly GCA_013398115.1. Taxonomy (NCBI): domain Eukaryota; kingdom Metazoa; phylum Chordata; class Aves; order Passeriformes; genus Falcunculus; species Falcunculus frontatus. The sequence continues at coordinate 329,450 of VZRV01002667.1, forward strand.
GGGTTAATAAAACTGTTTTTTCCCATTTCCCTACATGTAAGAGTGATTTTCTTGGAAGAAAGATATGGAAGAACTGAACTGTGATTTAAAGCACATCATTTTATTTCAATAGCAGGAAGCAACTTCCATAAATGACAACTTTTTTTCTTGTGATAACTCCAGTGAAATACAGAGATGACACCTGTATGAAGCATTATTTTTAGAAAGAGGGACTGGGACACTTCTTCTCCCTTGACTATCAAAATGACATATAAATATCATTTCTTTTACTTTTTCTGTGAGTTTTGTGACTTGTGCCTTGGTGTGTGACTGCGATGTGCATTTTTTGTTGACAGATGTGAATAAGGTATAGAGAGTACTAAATAACAGTGTGCCTGGTCCAAAGAGGCAGCGATATGCAGCACAACTTAAGGGAAAACAAAAAAAACCAACCCAAACAAAAAACCCCAACCAATTACAAAAACTCCCCCTAAAAAACCAAACTAAACCAACCAACCAACCACATTAAAAAAAAAAAAAAAAAGAGAATAAAGGAAAAAAACCTTTAGGGATTCACTGTAAACTTGTTTCTTTCTGGTCAGTACATTAGGGAATAAACAACATGGAGTATTTTTCCAGTGAGCGATGAAAACAAAAAAAGGAGAGAGTTGAGGCCTGTAAGGTATTTTAACACTGTTCTTAAGACTTTCCCATATTCAATTCTGAATAAATCTTTCAATTATGAACTACTGTCTATCCAGCTCAGGTAAGAAAACCATAGAATAGCAGTTTCTTTTTTGTTTTACACAACTTTAGTTATTATTGCTTAACATTTGCCATGTTTTGCTGACGGAAGTTCTTTGGGGAATGTTTAAAGAATGGACTTTTCGGTGGATTTCTTTGGGGTATTCTTTTCAAATAGTCACTGTGGAAATCATCCTGAGGCACATTTGGATCTTAAGTCACTTTACACTGTATTAAATCACCCTGTAAAGTTCCTACTGGTAGCTGGGAGTTACCTTAGTGATATTAGTCACTTTTCAAATAAAAAATCATCTATTGGTGAAACAGTCCTATGATAGTAAAATATAACTAGATTTAGCTTGGTTCTTGATAATATGTTTTCTTCTAACTGTATCTTTAGTGGCTATAACTACAATTTTCATCTTGCCCTAAGCTTCTGATCACTTTTCTTAGTACCAGAATTTACAATCCCAGAGCAATCCCTCTTTGCTGAGTTACCTGTTTGAATTAGTTGAGTACACCCTGGCTGAGTTGAGTAAGGAAGTGGCTCCACAAGCAGCTTCACTGGCAGCTCTGAAGGAGCCGTAACCTCCGTCTGGGGTGTGACATTTGTCTAGAACAGACTAAAACAGCTTCCTTTGGTAGCTGGCACTGTTATGGTTAGAAAGCATTGTCAGGCTATACTTCTACAAAGTACTAACTCATGCCAATGCAGAAATACAAGATACTGCAGAATCATGATACAACTTTTTCTTTTTTAAATGTTACATAAACTTCATGGTGCAGCTGTGGTAGAATAGGAAGCTATAGGAAGCTGGTTTTTGTGTGTAACTGTTATATGCCTGAGGAGAGCAAAATGTTTTTGACTATATTTCTGCTTAAACTATTAAGCACGCTACTGGAAAAGTTCTTAAAAGGAAACTGGATTATTTGGATTAAAATATTTTTTAGTAGTCTGATAATTATGTAAGAACATGAAGAAATGTGAGAGGAAGTAGAAACATGAAGCAAAAGGAAGTGTCCTCACTGGTAAAAATGAGGTGAGAAAACGTTATATTTTGGTATTCAACATGTTTCCTTGTAGTACTTTTGCTGAAATCAGCGTTATGAAGCAGACCTATGATGATCATTAGTTACGTAAACTCATGATGGAAACTCATGTGTTGCAAGCCTGGAAGATTTTTTAACTTTGTTTTTCTAGACTAGATGGTGATTTTACTCATATTTAAAATGATAGATACAGGGAGAATAGTACAATTCTTTCTTTGTTTTGACTCAATAAGTGTTCTATTGCCTTTTTGCCTAGTGAGTTAGAGAATTGTTTTGGCCATTTAAATCGTGTCTTCAGTATGTTCATGTAGTGCAACACAGTTTTTCCTCTTGGTTATTGAGACCAGCCATAAAAATCCATTTTAAATGGTGACTTAAGAAACGTATCCTTGTCAATAAACATGAATTTGTAGCCTTAGTCATCTTTGATGATTAAAATAGATGGTTGCAAAACATAAAATGGTATTAATTATTCAGTCTAAGTGCTCTATTCTGATACATTTTTTGTACTTACACACACATTTTCTTTTCCTAGGTATCTTTTTAGTGCTGAAATGGACACACTAATTGTGAACCATGTGGTAAGGAGCTCCTTCTAAAATATGCAGTAGCATATTTACCGGAATTTAACAGGCTGTGTACTTTAAAGCTTCGCTTGCCTGTAATCATGTGAACAAACCTTGCAAGCCACATTGCCAGCTCGAGATCCGGCACAGCACATCACAGCAGCACTGAAACAGCCCCCGCCACCAGGCAAGAGACAGAAAGGAGATGGTGACCTGCAATGGGATGAGAGACCTCGCTTACCAGGATTTGCTCACGGTTATGCTTCTGGCAACTAACATTTCCATTTTACTCAAAGCTTCTACATCTGTGTCATCAGACAAAGCCCCATGATTGGTGGCAGAGCAAACTGTAGCCTTCATTTTCAAGTTTGAAGAGAAAAAATTATTTACATGTCTAAATCCTGGAACCAGCTGTTCAGAGGTCACTCTTTGTTGCCCACTGCTGTAAACCGTTAAGGCTTCCGAAAGCTCTAAAAGAAACAGGATATAGTCTGGGGAAGAAAAGTCTTATTGTTTTAAATTTATTTAAATTCTATTTCATTGTATTTTATGATTTTTTTCCTACCAGAGGAACATGGAAGATGGGATGTTTCTATAATTGCTTACAATGAATGGCTACTTAAAGCGTCTGTCAGAACTTGCAGGACAAACCTTTGACCCTTCTTAAGATTGTTTTAAACTGAAGGAGATTTTCTTTTAATTCATTAGGACCCCAGACTATTTTTCAAGGAAAATTATTGATTCATGCAATGAATTTTACTGTTTTATCTCCCTTCCAACTCAGTATTTATTTATCTTTTTGGTTACAAATTGAGGTAAATGCTTAATGTTGCACTGTCTTTTTTTTCCTTTCCTGTTTTAGACATGTTTTCCTGAATCAAACCCTTGAATTTAGTGACAATTAGTACAATTTGCAGGCACATCAGTAAGAGTTTCTGTACCAAGTGTGGGAATGTAGATGTTAAGGGGAAGCACAAGTAATGACTTTTTTTTTCCATTCACAATGGAAGCACTAAGACATCAAGGTTATTCAACAGAAATGAATAAATGCAGCCTGGAACGTAATTATTTTTCCAAACTACAAGAGGATCTCTGAAATAATAAAGATAATATATAACAGAAACCTAGAGAAATTGTCTAATTTTCTTTAAAAAGTAATTGGAAACAAAAAAAGGCATTTCACAGCGAAGAAAATCCTCAGGCAGGGGAGAAAAAAGACTTGGTTGACAGATTGCTTGGGGTAGCTTGAAAGAATCATCCAGGGCCTGTTCTTTGCTGCTACTTCAGAAGTGTGTTGGGCATTTAATCTTAGTTGCCCTATCTGCAAATAGAAGATGATAATGCCCACTTTTGTCTCGTGTAATGCAGTCTCTAGAAGTTTCACAGTGAAAGAGAAAAGTGTTTCATAGTGTATTTAAAATTGCCTGTTGGACCTCACGATTTTAAAATAAAAGTTTGGACTACACATCCTGAAAGAGATGGTCCTCTAAGGCACTGTAGGCAAAGTTTAAGTGGGGTGGTTTTTGGTCATGCTTTTTTTTTGTTGGTTTTTTTTTTTAACTGTTTTAATGGACTGATTTTTGGTATCATCTCTGGAACCAAATGCAGGTCTCTGGAGACTGATAGACAGGAGGGTTGCTGTGGATAAAAAAGCCTTTCTTAGGAGATCCCATCATTATCAAATTCTGTCATCCTCACAAAAACTTGAAATTAGTACGGCCCGTGTCTTGTATTTCAGCTACTAAACTTTCAGCAGCATTCTGTCTGGCTAACCACGACATCTTAAAAGCCATGGCTTTCCCTTTAGATAAGCAGGCTGGTTTCATTATTATTTCTTGACAGAACAAAATAATAAAAGAAAAAATACCCCTTGTGTTGCGAATCTCCTGTAGAGAATTTTGGTGACAGAAACAGAACTGTTGCTATATGGCTGTGCATATTTCATGATACAGGAAAGGAAATTAACAGGAAATTAGTGGAACCTATAGAAAACCTATATAAATATAAAACACAACAAGCAAACAGCCTCTCCACAGTTTATTCTGGCAATACTAATCATGTCTATTCTGACAACGGGCAAGGAGTGTGTTTAGAGTTGTGTGTCTCTTGACCCCTGCCCCATGTTGCCAGCCTTTAGCTCTGCTCAAGTGTGGCTGGTTGTCACCACAGAACTATGCAGTGGGACTGTGAAGAAGATTTGTCCTCTGGCATATCCTATACCTTGACCCTGAGTGTAGTTTTGTGCTCTTGCAAACAGTCTTGAAATGTGTTCTGGCCTGGAACAAGGGCCCAAGTTTATAAGGCTAGAGACATAAAAACCCCATAATTTGATACCTGTCTGAAACTTTCAGCATTTAGGGTAGGAAAGACAATTAATAAACCAGATACAGAATTAAGATGTTTCAACATAATATCAAAAGTAGGTAATGCAACGTTTTTAGGTTATCAGTGAAGGGACAGTAGTGTCTGTTACCTGCAGTTTTGCCAGTGGTAGGTGCCAGCTCACAGCTGAAGCTCAGGTGTATGAAATGCTTGTCATTTATCACTATCACGCTCACAAGATGCCATCAAATGCATCAGCCTCTAATATAAAAGAAGAAACCATAATTACTATTTGATAAAAATGGATGTGTTATAATTATTGGTAAATTGAAGAATCAAATAGAGATTAACCTTTCATAACAATTTGTTATCTGTCTTTAATTAAACCCAGAACGATTTAAATAAATAGGAGCATCTTTGGGGCTTACGTTTTAATTGTGAAAATGACTGACTTGTGTATGTTGTTATTTCAAGTTACTTTAACTGCAATACTTGCATAAGTTTGAGAAGCAGAATTTCATTACATCTGGTGATTATTTACTTTCATTAATCATGCAATCAGAAAACACAGAATTAAAAAAATAATTACTGAATAGTTGATTGAACATAATAGAGAAATTTAGGTGAGTAATGTGTCCATATGGAACCTGAAAATTTCAACATGAATAAAAATAAAATAAAGCATGAGTAGAGAAAACAGTTGGGGAGCTACAAATGCTGTGATTTCCTCAAAAAGCTTGTTCTTCCTAATATTTCAACCAGTTTATATATCAAGAGTAGATGTATATAAACTGCTTTTGAAGATATTTTCATTTTTTTGGAATTAGTATATTATATGTGCTACTGAGATTGAAGTTGTTTACTTTCACCTCACTGTGAATCTCTAACCCGAGTTAAATACACAAGGAGACCTAGTATGGTAATTCAGGGGTCAAAACAAGTTTCCAATTGGTCGTATTAGCTATGGCAGTAAAATATTTTCAGACTTAAGGAGATGCATGACTCACCTGAAGACGAGGTATGTTAAATCATTTACAGGTTGGACATTTTCCAAATCATGAGTCCTATCATTCTGATATCCTTAAAACCCACTAAAGTTGACTTGCAGACCATTACCCTCTAGCAGAAAATTACTCAGAAACCTCATTTCATCAACAGCAAACCTATAAGTGTACTTCTCTACAGTGTGACATGACCACCCTGTCTCCTGTCTTAGTCATGAGAGCCATATAATAATAATAATAATAACAATAATAATAAATAATAATAATAATAACAATAATAATGTAATCAAATATTTACCAATATATAATTTAATAAACAAAAAGTCTTAATAATTTGGTATACATCTAATATACTGAAATTCAGAATTATTAAGGCTGGCACAACATATCAGATTGCATCACAAAAAAGTGATTTTGCTGTATCGTTACAGATGTTCAGACTATGCAAACAACAGGTTGCAACGTTATACTTTTAAAACTCCGGTGGTACGAGAATGTGCACATGTGCACAGCAGATCACTGGTAATTGCAGTAAAGGCAGTCTCTGCTTCTGCTATGTATTTTCCCAACTGATATGCTCTTTTTTTTTTTTTTTGAGGTTGTCATATGGTATAACACTTTTACTAGTTGACTCCTCCCACTTTTCTTCAAACCACATCCTGATTTTTGGCCTCAGAAACTAAACATATGCACAACTTGCAGAACAACACATGATATTGTTTCTGTATAACATCATACCAGCTGGGATATAAATTCTTACAGACAATTTTATGTGAATGAAAAATACCTACATTAAGACATTTTGCATAGTTATGCAATACACACCACAGTAGAGCATATGGTTTTGAGTCAGTGATCCTCACTTAGAATTATATCAAAAATCTCAAGTTAGGCCACAGATCTTCAGACAATGTAATTTTAAATAGATCATTCTGATCTATCTCTATTTTATTTCTTACTTTCTGTATTCTGTTTTGTATTTCTGAATCCAACCTCAGCTAGTTTGTGGACATGGACCTTTAAACTTTATCCATTTCATTTATTTGGTAACAAGTCCAATAAAATTATTATTTAACAAAAGAACAGGTAATTTATGACGAAATTTTAAGTTGTATCATGATTTGAAGATATGCCAATAGGCATGATTAATCATTTTTGGGCAATATATTTCATGTTAATTTTCATTCGAAAAAAAAAATTTGCTTCTAATTTTTCAGTGTTCATCTTATTTACTTATTTGTTTGTTTGTTTGTTTGTTTGTTTATTTGGGGTGATGGTGGGAGTGGTTGTGTGTGTTGTTACGTTCCCCTTCAGGATAAAGAATCTGCATGTAAGGGTTTTCTCCCATAATCTATAAACTTTAATCAAGTCATACTCAACCCTCCTTTTTGATAATCAAAGACATTGAGTTTATGCTTTCACAGCAAATAATTTTACCAAATAATTTTCTTCTTCTCTCAAATTAATTTTAAATTCAGTTTTGTTTCAATTTTTTCCCACCATTCTCATCAAAATATGGACAACAGATTTGTGGGATTTATTCCAACAGTTGCGTAGGGATTCAAGGATTACATTCTGTGTTCATGAAGCTTCATGGTGGGAGCTCACATTGAGTTGCTGGTCCACTATGGCCCATAAATCCTTGTAGAGTTGAGGCATTCCATGTCATTGCCCCATTTTTGGGGGGTGAAAACTATTTGTATTGTGTTTAACTATGCATTTGTTTCTCCTAAAATGCTCATTTCTTGCAATGGGTCTAGCTGATAAAGAGATCTCCTCTTCCTTGGTTTCATAATTATGTACTCACCGAGTAATCTTCCTGTCATCCTCAGATCCATAGCATGGTAATTTGTATTTGCACCTCTGGATCACTGCTGGGAATACTGAATAGCACTGGGCCTAGTGCAGATGCCTGCTGGATACAATTAGAAGCTATTCAGTATTAATTTTCTTTTTAATGTGTCTTTTGATGGTCTGCTGGCCAGATCTTGATTGAAATTGTATACATTGATGCTATGTAGCAGATCTTTTATTTTCTTAATAAAATTATCATGCAGCATTTACAAAATTTTATTATGCATTTATCAATTAAACAAAGAGAAGAAAAGCATCCCACGGACAGGTGAAAAAAAATCTGTTGACCACATAACAGACAAAACACTCAGGGTTAATATTCTTCAATTTTCTCTGCACATGTAACTTCCTTTCAAAACATTTCGTATATAAATAATGCTGTTCAACTTTCAGAACTGGAGGCCTGACATATCCATCTCAAAATGTGCAGGGGCTGTCTGATTTTATTGAAACCACCTCTGAGAAGCTTACAGAACTGATGCCAGACACTGGTGTATACACTTTCTTCAGCTGTATTTAAGATGTTTTGCTAACAGTTTATCTCTCAGATTGGATAATGTATGCTTCGTAATTTGCCACAAAACCCAATTTAATACAATTAAAGAAATATTCTTAACTAATTCTAAATTCACCTTTTGGCAGACATACCTTGTTTTCATTTCTGTCTGTAAAAGCAACAGCACTGTCTATTATGTTGACAGATAGAGGTACATCCAGAATCCTCCCAAAACTTCAGTATTTTCATAGCTTTCCTCCTTCTCCTCCCCAGGTATTTAAGGTTAACGTGCCTGAAAGGTGTTTGCATTTTTCCAAGTAAAGAAAAAGGAGGGAGTGAACTTTAAAATGAGTCAACTAATTTAAAATGTCTCCCTTTCTTCCTTTGGACCCTTCTCCCTTCCGGAAGAAAGTTCTGGTAAAATATATTAGAAAGAAATTTCCTAGCAGTTTATATTTTTTTTGAGCAAATCTAAAGCTTTTGGATTTATTGGACTTTTCTGTCTTTGTGTAAGTTGAATATCACAGCTAATAGCACAGTAATAATTACATGTCATTCTCTTCATCCTCTTTGTGCACTGCCAATCTGCAAAGGTGTCTCATTTCACACATCATTTGTGACGTCCTCTGGTAATATCACATATTTTGGGGAATAGCTGGTGAATGTAGTCATTAATCTCCATTTTGAGATGCCTAGTTCCAGATTCTGGACCCAATTCTATAATTATTCTAAGCACAGAGTTCTTGGTGAAGTCAATGGGCCAACAAGACTATGCTCAGATGGCAAGAGAAAGAGTACAGGTAACTAAACTAAAGTTCAGGACTGTAGGATTTCCCAGTCCTTCAGCCAGGCTGTGGTGGCCACAGCCCAGTGTAGGAAAGAGGGTTCCCCTATCTGCAATTAGTGACCCATAGGGCCCCCTGCAACAGGTGGGAATTGGTGTTGATGGGATATTCTGGACAGTCTGCCCACAGTGCGGAGAGAAAGAAAGCTATTCCGATGGTCCTATTCCATTCAAGACAGCTAGTACAAAGCAACACTGTTAATTCCTACTGAGGGAAAGCAGCCACAATTCAACAATGATCCAGACCTGGCTCCAACACAGAGACAGCTTGTGAAATTGAAAAACAGGAACAAAACAAAAAGTATTATATGTGTCTGAGAAATCTTATCAACCCTGGCAGAGATATTTATTGCTCGCTGATGACTGAGAATCTCGTCTTGCTCAGGGACTAGTTGTGAGTTACTAATGGAGCAAAAATGTGGGGTGAGCAAAGTCTGATTACTCTGATGTCATGTTTTGGGAAAAGCAGCCAGAAATGTGCAACTAATTCTGCTTTAGAATCGAAGGCACCTAATTACAATCTCATTTTGTTAAAACACAGTGCTAATGACTTGCTTGTGCAGTAGCTGAATGCCATATCAACTGCCATATAAGCTAAGTTTTTCCATTTTAACAATCCCAGTTATGGTATTTGACTGCCTGTGCATAAACATTTACCCGTTGTTGCTGTGTGTCACTGGAGAGGAGGGATGCAGCAGTTTCCACTAGGCAGTGAAAGTGAAAGGAGTAACTGGCAGATAAACTTTCTGCTAAGATGTCCTCACTTTAGAAGAGCTGTTTGAAGTAACTTATAAAAAATGATCTGTTAAAAATCCGACCATGCTTGTTCAGGTAAGATTATTCTGTGGTGCATCAACAAAGATTAAATCCCGTTGTCTCTTGTAATCTCCTCCTCTTTTTAGTTTTTGTAATCTGTATTTTTTTGCTGGCACTCAGCTGCTTGTATCTTTTAATTCTTTTTCTATTTAGGTTGCTTCTGTATGTTTTCTACAGGTTATGCACCATCTTCCAAAACTTTACTATGAAATGTATATATATACACATTTTCAGAGCACCTACTACTTGCAAAACCTTACTTTTGTTAAGGATTGTTTCTATTATCTTCCAAGCATTCTTCTGAGAGTGAATGTATTGGTAAATATGAAGGGTACCTTGTTTTGTTCCCTACGTATTCCTTTCCTTCAACAGATCCTGAATGAAGTATGTACATGGATGGTATGCATTGACATTTACTATCATTTGATCTTATTCTGTGAAATCCTCTTCAACGAATTCTGCACATTTTAATCTGTTATTTATAGCAAAATCTGTTCCATTAAATATTTATCTGAAAGGAATTCTCTGAAAATACAGAAATGAAGATAGATTTCTAAGTAGCTGTGGGTTTTTGGCACATAATAAGGACAAACTTTATACCAGACCACATTTTTCACATGGCATTAAATGGCTCTAGATTTTGATAAGTTTGGTTTTCTCCTATATGTCTGATGCAATCTATTACATGTGTAATTGTATTTCTGAGTATGTTCTTTCTTCAAATGTGAATTGCATTAATTCTTTCACTGTGGTTGGTACTGTGACAGTGCCCATCCCTCTAAATCTATGTAACTGGTATTTTCTCCAGATTCGTAGTTCTTGTCTCCCCAGGTCTCTGTCACTTGTTTTCAATAACCTTTCATATGAAGTAGTGTTACTCTAAGCTGTTGTGTCAAAAATCAGATAGGATCTCAAGAAAACAATGTGTGTTTCAAGCTGTTCACACTCAGGTGGTATTCAGAGAAGAAAAAGGTCTGTAATTATTACTTTTAAGAAGCATGGAGGGCAGCCAGAGTTGAAATAGGAGCCTTTCCAATGCATCCTGAAGAAGCAAAAGGGGCAATAATAAAACCTAATTTCCCCCTGTAAAGAGAAACATTTTTGGAAGGATGGACTCATTAGCTATGTGCTGGGGGCCAAGTCATTTTCTATTTCCTTCTCATTACTTCCAGGCCATGACCATGTTCTAACTATATTCCAGATCAGAACACTACCTGGGAATATTAGTAAGCTGAAAAAGAAACCAGTAAAACAGTTATGGTCCCAATGTTAGTATGAAATTCAGGACCATGATCTTTTAACTGCACCAGTAAAAAGTTATGTCAGTTGTAATTTCTGCTTCTTGGAGATGCCCAGAATTCAAAGAGCTCTCCACAAGTTCACGTTCAGTTCTGCTGAACCAAAAAAAATCAGGAAAAGGCACTGAAGAGCTCAGTTTTCCTGGGCTGCTTGGGGGGAGAGAGTCAAGAAGCCAGCCCACTCTCCAGTCTCTGCAATGTCCCGATCTGGGTGCAGGTTTGCTCACACGATTTGGCACCAGTCACTAAGTTGTTTGCCAGCTGTGTGTATTTAGTGTATTTGGTATCATTGCTGTCTCCTCCTTTCCTAACTCCTCAAAAGAGAGTCTGTTGGTGACTAAACAGCAGACAGATTCTCTAGCCTCTGTCCTCAGGAGCAGGGCAACAGAGCAAGGGCAAGCTATAACAGATTGTTGCTCTTATTCCTCCCAATCCTGTAAATTAAAACAAGAATACGAAAAACCCATATGACTTCATCCCTCAGACCACAAATGAAGCTGAGTCAGCAAGTGGTGAAGAAAACTCCATGTATTTATAGTGAATGAGCAATTATTTCTTTTTCATGAAATGTTTGTAGCTAATCAACTCAAATAGCTGCCTATCTAATAAACACAAGCTGCACACAATCCTGCCAAAACGCACTTGGATGGCATATTTGGCAGTGCTGAACTACTCTCAAAGCACATTCAGTGTTCACTGTTTGAGTCAATAGGCTGAGACCTAAGTAAGATTAAAAAATTATTTTGATCTTTTATTTGTACTATATGCTACTTTTATTCAGAACCAGGTTTAGTTCCACTGATTTCTGTAGATGTAATGGTGTCAGGAACTGAACCAAAGCTAAGCACTTAACTATTTCTTTTCATATATCCTAACTTTTTCATATGTCCTAATTATGTTCCTAAGCATTTATCTTTTTTTTCCCTTCCTTTCCTTTTTTAGCCATATCAAATAAATTCATATTCAATTCATTTCAGTTTGAAATTCTCAGAAATCCAGCAACTATATTTAACTACGATTTAAGCTAAACTCTAAGCACATCATCTGAGTATTTTTTGTTGTTTATTGTAATAATAATAATAATAATAAATTTGATATACTTAACTGAAATGTCATATTCAATATGAATATATATTTTTACACAATTAAAAAATAAATTACATATAATGTGCACAACACTATGATAAATACGATTATGCTTTCAAAGGAGATTTTTAGGAGACTATCAGATCAAAACTAGATTTGCTCCCATTTGATATTGATTACTTATTTCCTACCTTGGAACACACACCATAGACCACTTAAACTCTGAATGCTTTTGGTTTAATCACTCTATACTATTCCATCCTCTCCTTCCTCCAGGATCTTTACAGAGGTGCAGGTAGCTAGACACAAAAGCTCGGAGTGCAAAGTTGGGAAGAGTAAATTCTTTTGACATTAACTTCCCATGAATTTCAGCACAGATTTATCCATGTAACTCCCATTAAAATTAATAAGAATCATGTGACTCAAACCTCTACGTACTGAGGAGTTTCCTTAGTGTACTGAAGAGTCTGCAACTAGTTTCCGAGTCCCTAAACAAAATGATGGAGGAGCAGTGATGATACATTACTCAAATATCTCATATATTTACTATATTATGGAGCTTTGAAGAAACATCTGTTAAAGCAGCTTTAGCATCAGAAGTCAAAAATCCCAGGAAAAGTTCAATTTACAAATTTTGGTATGGTTTTCATAAGAATGATAAAACAGACTACTGTACTTGCAATTTATTCTGTAATGATATAATTTCTAACTTAAATAGCCACAAGGAATGCAATAAATGAAACATTTTTCAAAACAATGGTTAGGCTTTGCCTTTCTTTTTAATAATTTAGACTTATTTTAGATAATAGCCTATTACTAGATCATTAATATAAACATTATTTTAAAATGAGATTTCAAGGAAAGGATGAATAAGCTACAGCAAGACGAGGCAGAAGCTGATGGGATAACTTTCAAAAAAATAATGTTATAAGCAATATTTATGATGTTATGCCCAAGCAATTTGAAAAAAAATGCTATAATTTACCTTTGAAATATATATATATATATTTATTTATTTATTTATTTATTTAGTTAGTTAGTTAGTTAGTTAGTTATATCAATATTTAGAAGTCCACTGATTCAATAAGAAGCTGTATTAGCATGAGGACAAATGCAGATAATATAGAGGAATAAATTGATGTTCTGAGTGTCTAGGTGGCATACAGAGGCTCTCAAGATTTTCCAAATACTCTCTGAATTTGTAGACCAACCCAATTCCATTCCTTCTTCCTCTGCATTCTCTTTTCTTCTCCACTTCATGCCAGGTTGCCTTCTGCCTCTGCACACTACTCACAGTTAACTCTTGTGAAATTTTGAATTTCCTTACGTATTATTGATCTCTAGGAAAGCCCTCCAGTTGAATACTCTTCAGGAGCACTGCCTTTTTATGAGTCAGAAGAAGGAAGGATTTATATTTCTTGAATTCATGCTACGCGACAAGATGAAAAAGTTAATAAATTTTTTCCCAGTAAGGAATAAGAATTGGAGTGTTGATGCTTGGGAAATTTAAATTTAGTGACTTCCTTTTTGCTCATACAACGTGTCAATGAATGTAAAGTAGCTGATAAGGATTAAGGTCCACCAGTGCCAAGCCATGGACTGTCCTCATAAGAGTAACAAATGGTGCCTATAGGCTATAACGACCTCATAAAAATAAGAATATTTGCTCCCAGACTGTTATTCAAGTCACTCAAAAGACCTTAGAGGTATTACCTATACAAGTTCTGTCCACTCACATGGCAAAATATAGGTAAGAAGTCAGATAAAGAGGGACTGTTTGACTTCCACTGTAACAGTTTTCTCTGGATTTGATGCAAGTGAGATAGCAGAAAGAACAGCAGTGTCCCAGGTCTCTCCCAGTAGTACTTAAGAACAACATCCTGTGGTTTTTTGCAAGGAGTGAAAGTTATGGTATTCAACAGAAATATCAGTAGAAACTTCTGCACAGTTAGATGCAATCTACATTAAAGCAGAGCAGAGATGTGTCCTGGCCATAAAACCTCTTTCCTAAAACAGCAGCTTTTTCTTAGTAGCCAAAAAAATTTTTTTTTTCTAATTTAGTTCAGACCTTGTTGAACTAAATTAGTTTGTTTATTTTTGACTCAGGAAAAGCTATGACCTCTTACCACATTTGGCAGTAGTTTTGGACTCTTTCATAGTTTAATGTGCTGAATATGGGATCAACTGGTATGAACTTCCACTGTCTCCGTCACTCCTATGAGATATAACCTTGGCTATTTAAACTTCAACTTTATTTCACCATTACTTTAAACAGCACGTACATGTTGGTTTATTGGTGGTGCTGAGAAGATGTTTGCCTATTGCTTTGACTATGAAGCATACCAGAAATATTTTCTGTTATTGCTGTTATTAATTTCAATGTTGTCTTCATTGAGTGGGTTCTCTGCTTTGAGATGCAAATGAATAAATGACTGGACTTGACTCTGCTATTCTTGAAATTATCTGGAAATATGGAGGAGATAGTTTGGGTGGTTGATTTGTTAGATATCATCTCTCCTGACAGGTTTTTCTTCCTACTGATTCCGAGATCCTGTCCTATAGGTTTGTATTTGCACTGATCAGAAAGGACACTGGCATAAGGTATTATTGTTGAAAGCAGAAACAGAGAATTTACTCATCAGCTTGAAACACTTTTCAAAGAAATTCACTACCATTGTAACAAGGAATTCAAACACAATCTTATTCATGTACCATGGAGAAAAATTTTGAGTTTTGTACTAAAATGCCTTGAATTTTTAATGCAAAAATACATGATTTCTTTTTAATCATCATCTTTCTGAAAAAATTGAAGATTGAAATGTCCCTTACAGTCTTCATGGTCATGAGAGCAAAATTAAAGCTTAGTTAAAAAGGAAGGTATAATCACGGCTTTGAATATCTAAGATTTGGGCATTAGCCCCACATGTTTGCTAATTATGCCCTTAAGTAACACCTCAGGATCAGAGAAGCTAAGTGGGGTAAAGACCGTGAAGAAAAACAACTATTCTTCTTCAAAAAATTAAAATTGTTCATTCAATTAAAAACCCCTTAATAAAAATCTCTACTTGAGTTCAAGTTGCCCACGGGAAGGTCTAATTCATGCTGTCCATTAATGAAAGCTTTATATGACCATTAAGAAAAAACTGACAAGTTATCACAACAAACAGTAATGCTTGTTAACATATATAAAAAATAAAAGCTGGATACTTAAAATGTACCCTAAATTTTACTTTTATAAGGTCAAACTTAGTAAAATGTTAATAGATTTAAAAGATCTGTAATTTCAACTACTGAAACATTTTTAAATAGTGCACTGCAATTTCTTCTTTTGCAGATGAAAAGTTTACTCTTTGATTAAATGTGAACCTACGCTGCCAATAAGTTAGTCATTGTCATACTTTGCTGAATTCTCTTACTATACAGACAATATTTTCTAAATAGGAAATTCTAACAAGCATTTATACAACATAAATCAAATTAATGTCTAGGACTTGTTCTTGAACAAATAAAAACAAGTAAGCTCTATTTTTTAAAACAGAGGTTGGTGAAAATTAATAATTTTGAGAACTTACGTATTTTTCTCTGTATTTATAGCATTCCAGAACTACAGTTACAAAGACAAAGTAAGCATCATAATTCCTATTTGGAAATGAAAACCATTCTGGGACACTAATGAATTTTTTTAAGATATATTTAAGATACATTCCATATGCCTCTTTTTTTTCTTGCTGAAAATTTGCCAGTAGGCATTCTGAATTGCATCCCACATCACTTAAAAAAGCGTATTTACGTGTCTTAGTTAAAGTCATACAACATAGAATGAAGGAAAAAACAAGATTTTTAAATTTAGAATTCTATTCTAACCAGTGCATCACAGCTATCTTCCCATAAACCAAATCCAAACCAAACCAAAACTTTTTCACTTTTGCTAGAAGCCATTTGTAAATGTTATGTAGTTTCGTCTGGTCTTAAGTGTTGCATGTTCTTAGACTATGATAAACTGTAGAACAGAGTTTATTATATAATGTCAACAAATTAACGTCGTAGCTTAGAAAAATCCCTGTAAACCACTGAAAAGTAACAGAAATCATGTTTTTTTTCAATAGGTGACTTCACTTTAGCAATACAGTTTGTAAAAGAATTATAAATTTTGGGTTTTTTTACACAATTGGTAACATGTCCACTGATTTCACAGGGAGATATCAAATCTCAGCAAATATTACAAACATCTCAAAGCAATTACTAGAACTAAATTAAAATTCTAAACTGCATGACTTTCATCTTTAACTTAGAAAAGTCAGAGTGAAATTAGAGCTTCTGGCCACAGTCACTAATACTTCTACTGCTTTTAAAGATGATGTAATTAGGACTGTTAACACCCAGGATGTGGACATACTTAATGTCTGTCAATGTGGAACGTAAGCATCTCTGTCCATAGAATTAGGTGGTACTGATCTAAATATATATACATATATACATACATATATACATGTGTGTGTGTGTGTTTGTGTATATATTTTCATATTCTCCTCCCCCATTCTCTGAATTTTAAAATTTCTTGAAAATCATCTTCTCTTTTTATTGTTTTTCACCCCAGTCTGTGTTCTGAGTGCTCTTTCATTTATGCTCTCTTTGTTAACTCACACCACTGAAAAAAATCTCCGAACGTCCCACTTTTCGCTTCAGAAGCTTCTTTCATTTTTTCTTTTCTGATGCTTTTTTCTATGCCTCTTTTTGCCAGCAGTTTATCTATGTACACTGTCCATTTTTTTTTTTTTTTGGATGAAGTCTTTCTCTTCTTTGCGAATATTGGTGGACAGTCTCTTCCCCCTCTCCCAACACCACTGTGAATTTCATTTGCTTTGGTATAAACAAACTCAGGAATTTTTAAGCCTACTTCCGTTGTCGCTTTTGTCAGTGGTGGCATACAGGGCTCCCACCCAGCCGATTTCACCATAGAACCATAGAATGGGTTGGAAGGGACCTAAAGATCATCTAGTTCTAACCACTGCCATGGGCAAGGACACCTTTCACTAATCCTGGTTGCTCCAAGCCCATTCAACCTCACCTTGAATACTTCCAGGGGTGGGGTGTTCACAGCTTCTCTAGGCAATCTGTTCCGGTATCTCACCACCTTCACAGTAAGGAATTTCTTCTCTATATCTAGTCTAAACCTGCTCTCATTCAGTTTAAAGCCATTATGCCTTATCCTATCAGTACATGTCCTTGTAAAAAGTTCCTCTCCCTCTTTCTTGTAGTTTCTGGCAGTTTGACTGGTTTCACTATTGGTGCGGGGCTGGGAGGCTGTTTGACTAAGAAAGCTCAGGTGGATTTTTTGTCATTGCTTGGTTGTTTGTTTGTCCATTTCAAAGGTAACAATCCTTTTTCCCACATGCACTTTCTTCTTTCAGTGCCATTTTCACTTGTTCTGCTGTGTGTGACTATCCTGCCCAGCCCTGACATGAGAGGCACTGATCTATAGAGTGGCCTTAACCCTTGACAGTCGATCTGTTCTATGTAGTCTCTCTGTTTAGGTGCCTACCTTGTCTTGAGAACGCATTTTTCATTCTCAATTTATTTTGCCTTATGCTGGTCTGTCTTTGCAGTGCTTACTAACATAGCTTGGTGTATACAAACCACTACCTGGCATGATATTGTTTTCTTCCTGCTATGGTTGAGAACAGGAGCCCTAATATCTTCTGGAAACACTGAACCCACTGTTCTTGTTGCCACATGGATGCTGGCACTTTTATTTTGTCTCATGCATTCGGTAGGAGCTGTAATCCACCATGTTCTCTACAAGTTTATGTTCTGAAATTTGTAACAACTCCATCATATAATTTTGTCATTTTTCAAGGGGTTTTTTTTATGTCTAGGCACCCAAATCTTTGCAAAAGACAATATTGCCTGCTTCTTCCAGGAGTCACGTTGTTGCTCTTAAATGTGAAGTACCTGAGATGGTTGTCATAGACCTACAAGCTCTCAGCAACCTACCTCATGTAGGAACAACAATAATTTTTCCCTTGCTAAAAGTTAAAAGCAAAATGTAGGAATGGATGCTCGTATTTCTATACCAGCTACTATAATCTCGCCTCTGCATTCTGTAACACCAAAGTGACAAACTGAAGGAGAGAAAGAATTGCTCCAGGACTTTATTTACTTTTTGCAGTGGATTATAGGCAGTGGGACTACAAAGAAATGACATTATATACTGGTAAGATACAATTTCTTCCATAACCTACCATGACAGCTTGAAAATTCTAGGTCTTAATTGCTTGCTATATATAATTTCCTTTCTCCCTGTCTAAAAATACACAGTGCAATAGTAGCAGAGAATACAGGACAACAGAGGTAACAGAGAATGAAATTATTCTATTCTCTCACCAGCATATTTCCCTAAAAATAAAAGAAAAAGGTTAACATATATCATGAAAAAAAAGAAATATCCTAATTAATTCAGGCCTAAGTGTGCAATCCTTAATCAGAAAAACACAGCAACTGCTTAAAAATAACACTAGGAAGTCCATGCTGTGTTTGTACTTCAAGAAGCAAAATGGTGTTAAGTGGGCCGCTGCACATTTCCCATGGGTTCTTTGAAATCATTATACCATGTCCTTTTCTGCATGTTTTCCATACTTCATATTTTCTCATAAATCTAGTACAAAGGTATCTTTCTACACTGGAGTTATATCTGTAGTCCAACAGTTGAAGATTTTTTAAAAAATGCGTGTGTTTGAAAATGCGTCTTTAAACACATTGTGTCTCAGATCTGAAGCTGTTTCTTTACGTAAATGGTATTTCAGATCTTCTCATCTACCATCTACAAACAAAGGATGTTCAAACAGACTTTTTCCCCCTCAAAACAGGGCCTTTCTGTTTTCATCTTTTGCATTTATTTTGCCTTTTATTGGCTTACTTCCTTTTTCAAACCTTTCTATTTGTATAGTCATAAACACTAATAATTGTATTGAAAAATCCTGAATTCCACTAGTTTGAATAGGTAATTTTTGGCCTAACCATTCCAGAAGCAAGAACTCTGTGTGACTTCCAAACCCTGATCTTTTCTGTGACAATGCAATATTTTGTGCATCCAAGAAATGAAACGGTCAGACTGTTGTTTTTTAAAGACAGGATTGAAGAAGTACATCTGATTTAAATAAATTGGATTGTTTAAACATGCCTAAAGCCATAGTACAAATATGTCGCTGTTTTCCTGCATCTTAATGTAAGTCTAACTGAGTCCATTGGGCAAAGGATTTTCAAAGAAATCTCTGCTTCATTCATTCATGCACAGTTAAAAAGACAGGGAGTTGTCGTAGGATATTCTCATTACAGTCTTGGTGTAAAATTTTATTTTGTTGTTGCTGTGCACTTTGAAATTGTTGTACTTTGCATAGGTTCATCAGTAGTTGTCCTTACATAGCTATAAAGAGGAAAATAGAGAAGTTTTCCTATTACTTGTACTTGATTTCTTCAGTACTTCTAAGAAATTTTAGCTGAAAGTATTTACTTGAAGGTGCAGGGTTTTACCAAAAAGTTCGTATTTTACAATCACTGATGTCTTCTTCACAATATCTATAAAAATAAGTTATTCTAAACTGTTATTTATGTGCTTACTGATGTGCTGCAGGACACTAGCTGAGCATGGCTGTTAGCCTGAGCAGCTCCCACTGAATCACTGTTTAAAGCACTGTTTAAAAAAGTTTCACTGAAAGCCTTCAATGGAGTATGATGGGACTCACCATCAAAAGAAGTTAAGGTGCTTTGCAGGTGTCACCTGAGGTTCTCAACATCTCTTTTCTCTGTCACTGAAGTACTTCTGGTTTGAATGAGCTGTCTTGCAACAGGGTTGTATGCCTTATTCCAGAGGCAGTCTTTCCAAGACCTTGTGGACGTGGTGCTCTCTACCAGTACTAGAAAACATCCCAGCACGTTCTAGGATTACACTTTCCTTTTTCGTGGCAGCTTCACCCTGGTAGCGATAATCATCATGTGATTGACTGATTAAATGTGAGTCCTTCTCCTCCTGTACCATTTCCAGCTGATGAGCTCCCAGCTTATAGCAGAAATTCCCCTTATTAGTCCCTGAGTGCATGACCTTACACTTTGTACTATTAAATTTCATCTTGCTTCTATTACTACAGTCGTCAAGGTCATCTAATTCTTCCTGTATGAAATTCCAGTTCCTCTTGGTACGGGCAACTCTGCCAAAGTTTTTGTTATCTGAAAAATTTCATTAGCACACTCCCAGTATTTGTATCAAAACCATTAATGAAGAGATCAAATACTTGTCCTAAGACAATTCCCTGAGGAACTGAGGAATTGCACCAGCAATTCTCCAAATTGATAGACTTCCTTTCAACAGAAGTCATATTGGCCTCTTGTTTAAGCCATTTTTTCAATGTTGCAATTCTTGTGCTAGTTACCCTATTTAACTGAATTTAACACAGATTAGACTGGTTTCACATTAGAGCGGTAGAGGAAGAATTCTAAACGAGATATAAAAGTGTGACTTAGGGAAGGCAATTCAATCAAGCCAGGCCTGCCTATCACCCAAATTGTTTGGATTGTTGGAAAGGAGAAGGCAAAATCTGATTATATAACTATTAAATCTACTGAAAACCCTCTGATGAGAAGTGTAAAATCTGAAAATAGAAATACTCCTAAAACATTTATTTTCAAATAAACAGACCTTTTCACGTAGCAAATAACTACTAAGATATTTCTGGGCCCAAGTATATTCCTACATCCAAACAATGCTGCTTTACATTCCCCCAGTATAACATCATTATTTAAGCAATAGTGATGTAATGGTTCATTATCAGTTGGTTGTTCAATTAATGAAGCGCCTGAGGTAAAGGCCACTGCTTTGCTTACCCAACACAAGGTTTTATTAAGAAAGAAGCATTCATCTTGATCATGGCACCAATTCAGCATCTACTAAATTGACAACTTTATCTGGGAATAAGTTTCTATCCCAAAGAAAGTGGTATCTGCTGTCATCTAAGTAAACTTAATTCCCTGCCTATATTTAACAACTGAGACTCTTCTACTGCACAGAATAACAGCTCCCTTGAACTATAGCAGTAAAATAGATTATCAGAAGTTATGTTTGTTGCCCCAAAAACATTTGGCTATTGATGGCTACCATTCACAAAGATTGAGTGCCTTCACTGATTGTTACTTCTTATATATGAGCAATCTCTTAGGTTAATTTTGATACCTAAGATAACTTCACTGATTTGGCTAAGACCATGGCCCCAAAAAGCTGTTGTGTCTTCACCCATCTGATGTTGCAGTGAGTTTTATATAAGAGGAAGGTAGACTCCCATACCTGGATCAGCGAGTGGTTGACTCTGGTTTGCTGTCCTTTCCCCTTCCACCACCCCAAAAATAATTGTGTAGAACCTCTTTCTTAACTGTGAGTAATCCAAACATTCATAAAACCCATGTCTGCCAGAAAATGGAGTGACCGAGGTATGAAAAACTCACAGGAGATTGCAACACTGAATGAGCTCGCCTGGCTGATGTGTTTGTGATATCCAAGTTGCTGAGAGGAGGATTAAATGAAGAAGAGAGTGCTGCAAAATCTTTATGTTTTCAAAGAATGTTCTTCACATTTTTTAAAAGAAAATCCATGAGGTAGAGACCAGGTTATTTATTGTTTCTTATTTTCCTATCACATTGGTTAGAAAGAGTCAGGGACCTCTTAGCTTAGAGAAGATCAGGGGATGTCATTCACCCATAGCTTAAAGGTTAGGGATTTTCTCTTAGTGTGCAAGGGTCTCTCAACAGTGGTATCTCCTGACCAAAGAAAACAAGGAAAGGAGACATCTAGTCCCACGTTTCAGCCTGGAGGTCCAGTGACAACGGTTAGTTTCTACCCAAGTGCAGTCATCTCAGAAGCTGAATGGAATCAGCACCTGGGGCCAAGTTAAACACATCGAATGGTATATTTTATAACAGAGATTGTGCAGCTCTACATAACAGTATTTACATTTCGGTTTTTGTAACACATTTTCCTCCATGTCTCCTCCTCTTTTATTAAAAAATTCTTGCTTCTGTAGCCTTGGTGGATATAATTTTATACCACATTAGAAAGAATTGGTTTTAAATTTATGTACTATAGGTCAAAAACCTTGTAAATTAAAACTACAATAAGCCACAAAATTAAGTCAGATCCTTGGTGGAGTTAGGACAGTTTTGAACTACTTCACTAATTGAAAGTTAGCTCTAACACTGATAACTTCTGAGTCAATATTGTCAAATTTGATCAGCTTCTGCATGAAAGCCAAGCCCTATGCTTGATTCATTGTAAGGAAAAAAAGCACCTTTCTTGCTCTTCACAATATTTATGAATAATCACAAGTCTGTAGCTGATTACTTCTATTCTCTTCAGTTACCTCTTAGAGAAAAACACGTATCATACACTGATGTTATTGCCTTCCCCCTTTCTGCTAATTTACCAGTGGCTTAAAGCTTCTTTGTGTCTGGCAGAATAGCCCTACTCTTTTGCCTAATCCTTCAATCCAGCAACTCCACTATGCATCAGTAGTTGCCCAGGTTGTAAAGCAGTACATGCACCTAACCCATCAGCTGAAAGCCTTTCTACAATATGTCAAGTATATCTGCAACATTTGTTCAAATTGAAATTTAGATGATGCTCCCTTCACATGCATCAAGACATTTTGTATTTCTGTGATTTGGAGTTAATGTTTTTTCCAATCCCAGACAGAAAGAGAGTTCTGATTATCTATGGAGGATGATCCACAATCCTTTTCATTCATCCTGGAATAGCAAATGAGTATGTTTACTCTGTCATCTGAAAAGATGATACCTTGAAATCACACTATTGGGCCTGTCACAGCTGTGTTAGAGGGAGGTGACCCATTTACTGATAGAAATGACTAGAAAATACAAAGCTAGGCTAAGATTTTGTTTAAACAAAACTAGCCTTGATAGGAACCTACTTGCTGAGACAATGGACTAAGTAATGATACCTTAACTGTTCATGCATTATGACAAGACTGCTACAACTGTGAACACCATTTAAATTTCAGTAATAATTTTCATAATATTCCTACTTTCACTCTGGTGCATCTTCTCTAGAACAGATTTTTCAAGACATTTCACTACAGTAGTTATTTAAAACTTGGAAATTTAGACCACCTCAGACAGAAGCAGTATAAGAATCAGTCTTAAACACAATAAATGGCATTTGAGATAAGTACAATGAAGTTACTATTTGTGTATTTTTTTTCCTTAGAGGTTAACACCAGGAGAGGTCATTGTACTGTGCTATGGTCTTTCCATCATGAGTCTTCACATTTTATCCCATTGGTCTGTCCTGAGGCCAATAACTCGTGTTTGGGTAAAGCACAGCTTCCAGCAAGAGAATCCATCTCGATCTGTAGACATTAAAAGATAGGGAAGTGATCATACCGTTTTATAACTTGTTCCAGTGGTTAACCACTCATGGCTAACATGTGGCTTAGCTCAGCTTCCAGCCTTTAGTTCTTGTTATCCCTTTCTTTGCCTGTTTAAATTTAGTACTCTGTGTTTTCACATTGTGAGAGTATTTACACTTTCACAGTTACCTCCAAGTCAAGTCACTGCTCAGTCTTCTTTTTGATAGACTAAATAAGTCAAACTCTCACACTCTCCCTGTGGGCATTTTATCCAACCTTGAATAATTTTCTGTCTCTTTTTCTACAACATCTCCATATTTAAAGAAAATCCTACAAACCAAAACTCTTTAAACTGTGGACAACAGAAAGGGAAAAAGTATTTTCTTTTTTGTCTCGTTATTGCCAAATAAAGAGATACACATTTTAGATCCTGTTTCTCACTTGGTTATTTATTGCATTACAGTTACTATTTTTCAGCCTGTGGTTACTTCTTCACTATGATACTTAGAGCTTCCTCAGTCAGTCTATTTCTGAACAAAGATGCTCATCCTGCTGGGCCGGCCTGGACCTTTTTGCAACATGGGCTGGCTTTTTTATTATTTTTTGAATGATCTCATTTTACCAGTAATTCAGAATGCAGTTTACGGCTGTGTTGTCCTCATTATTATTTACTGATTCTCCAATCTTTCTGCCACCCACAAATTTTCTAAGAATGATTTATGTTTATGTTTTAACTCATGGGTGAAAATGTTGAATAATGCTGAGTCTAATGTTGATCCCTGAGGAGCCTCCTAGGATCACTTCCATTTGATGATGATTTACCACTGACTAAATCTTTTTTGAGATCATTCATTTAATAAGTTTTGCATTCATCTGCATTGTGCTCTGATGAACTTGTAATGTGTTATCAGTGATCTGAAACCAGATATGAAAAGTGTTCTAGTTACAGTGACAGGAATTCTAAGGGCTCATTGGGAGAGAATAAAACAAAGGTAGTTGTCTAGGTTGTAAAGCAATGTGTTCCCCTCATCTATCAGCTGAAAATCTTTCTATAGTGCACTAAGTATTTCTACAATATTTATTCAAACAGACATTTAGAAGATATCTTGTCATACCTGTGAATATAGTCCATATACTTCTCCATTTATGAAACAAATTTAGAAAAATTGAAATGTTGAACAAGAAATTAAGGAAAAAAAAAGAAAAAACCAAACCCAAAAAATCCCAAAATGAAGCAAACTGGTTCTCAAACCACTTTTCTATGCTTCTAATCCACTTTTTTTTTGCAGCAGTAGAAGAGGCAGAATAGCTGTGTGGGTTGTCTCAGTCAATGCTTTGGAAACTCATGCACAGCACATTGCACAGCGTGCCATCTTTTCCTTTTGCTCCAAGTGGTGCATGTGTGGTTGCTATATGGGAAAACTAATTCATTTTAGGATATTAGGTCCAGAGAAGTGTTTTCAAATACAAATGGGACTACAGTAATATGATTAATTTAGATGTACTCTAAGAGTTAAAATTAGATGTGAATTTCACCTATTATCTGCAAATATAAAAGCTTCAAATCTTAATAGTTTTAATTGCTAGTCTCTACCACTAAAGAATTTACTTGGAATAGCATAATGATCCTTGAGGCATCTTCATAAAAGAAGATTTCAAAATGTCACAAAAATTGCTGAAAGATTGGGCATTTAGAGTTGACTGTGTCACCTTACCAGAACCATCTTGGATCCTGCAACCAGTGCAAAGTCGCCGGAATAAGAAACACAGAATTCCAATTTATGCCGATGGACTTTCTCTTAGAAGGTAGAATCTGGTTACCGGTGGTATCATCTGCTGAGAAAAAAGCAGTGAGTAACAGAGGCACGAACAGAGGCAAGGTGAGATAAAATATCATTTGTGACATCATTTAATGCTCATATTTTCTAGAGGAACAAAAATTTCAAAATAGGCTAGAGCAAAAAAATTCTGAGGAAACAAAATTATCATTAGTGGACCTTTGCAAGTGCTCGCCGACTTTAAAATGAATGCATTGTAAAGATATACCTGAAGGATTGCAAATAGATGTGAACTTGCTTTTCTAAATGATCTACTGATGACTAAAACCCAGCAGCTTATGTATTTGGCTTTTCCAAAAGTATGCCCTTATCAGGAAAGTTAGAGAACTTGATAGACTGACTGAAAGACATCCTAGCAAATTGATGTAGTTATTCACTGATTTTTCCTCCTGCCCAAACTTGCCTGAAGACAGCACTGATGTGCTCAAATGGACCAGCAACTATATTCCTAAATCCTCTTCTAACTTTCTTCTTGTTCCTTAAGATGGCATATTGTACTGTAGGACCAGTGCAAAGAATGATAAACCCTTAAAAAAATTCACACAACTTAGCTTTCATCAGATTAAGGTACCTTAGCAACTAGACTAATACTTTATCTATTTTCAGTGGGATTTGGTTCTCTTTATAGCACCCTTGAACTGACCCCAATAGCTGGTGTTTCTATCTTTTATCAGCCCTGAGTCTTTTGAATCATCAGGTTATTGAGTTGTGAGACGCTGCCATCTTCACATGTGTACCTAAACTTGCTTATCCTTGCCACCCAATTTGGGTCTTTAACAAAGTGTCAGGAAAGGTGCATCTGGGTCCTACCTGCTGTGTTATGACATCAATCCCATAGGAGATTCACCATCAAAATCTGATAATGTTAACTTTATTTTCAGCATGAATTTATGATAACTAAGTACAATTTATAGCCTACATGCTGATATGACATTTTATTTTTTCTATTTCTTCCCTCCCTATGCCATTCTTTGAGCTCTTCAAAATGTGCACAGCATTCTCCATTCTTTCCTATTCACTGTCTGGGATCTTTCCATATAAATGACTTATCATAGAGAGGAGTGGCATTTTTGCCCTTTGTGGCATACCCCTTCAGTGCAGTAGCTATGGATCTAAATAAAAGGCAGCATGTTTCCAAGCACTTTTTTCTCTCAGGGCTTACTAGCTAAAATAGAAACCCAAGTCCACATGGTGATCATATTTGCTACCTCAGGGACTAATTTTCTTTTACCTCCTTTCCTGTATTCCAAAGCTTCATTGCCATTATCCTCTTGCTCCCCATGCACTAACAAAAAGATTTTAATGCATTCATTATGCAAAATCTTGTCTTTTGTGACCTTTGCCAAGAGTGCCCCCAAAGGACTGGCCAGGCTTAATAAGCTCACAAATAAACTACGATGTCAGCCAAGGGCACTACTGGCCAATTGAGCCCGCACCATTGCCCTCTCCCCAAGCCCCCACTTCACACCTGAGATACCCCGAGGTGGGATTGCGGGGGTGCTGTCTGCCCTGAAAAACTGCTAATCCTTTCCGGCGGCTCCCAGCTAGGCAAACAATCCCCTTTGTGAAGGCTGGAACAATCACACAGGCAATATTGCCTTTTGCTGCTTCTGAGATAGACTCTGCCTCCTTTTAAGTTCCTCTTTCTCCTCTCTCCTTGGCTACATTGTTTAATGCTTTCATTCTTCTTATTTCATTTATGTTATGTCCTGTAAAATCTTTGTCATGAGCAAGCCAGCTGGGTCATTGGAGGAAAGGCACTCTCTCATCAGATCCTCGTGTTAGTCCATTTTCCTCCTGTCCAGAGTTATTGTCTAGGTTCTGTGGGGAAAACATCCGCTCCCCCATTCAGTGGTTGATGCTGTGACAGATTACAGCAGTTTCTGTCTGTTAAGCAGTCAGGCAAAGAAAAGAATAAGAAGGATATAGCAGTCTCTTCATTTCATATATAAAAGATGCAGATAAAGTATATAATGACAGAGAATTACATAGCCAGTAAAAAATCTGAATTTAAGAATATAAACTTGCAAAACTTTAAAAACAATCATGCTCAAAACCAATAGATATTACAAATATTAATGCAAATTATTAGTAAATCTGACCCCTCTACCCCACTATGACACACATTTAAAATTTATTATGGAACACATTCAGGGGAATAGCTTTAGGGAATTCATTGCTCATCTTTCTCTTTCTTCCTCCATCTCACACACTAGCAGTCTCCAGACAGCTTCTCTGAATTCTTCAGAAATACTGCCACTCTGACCTCTGTACCATAGATCCATTGACTTACTTCATTTGACTGTCTGGAGTGACAGCTAAGGTACTAGTACAACATGTTCTCACAACTTCCATGGCAGTGTACACATCTTCTTTCCAGTTCACCTCCATATTATGATGCAGAATATCAGGACACAGATTGCTTAAGTAAAATATATTTGAACTTCTGATATTTTAATATATATAGTTCAAGGGAAAAGCATGACTGAACCATGGTCTTTAGTTAAAAGCAGAATTCATCTTACAACAGTTACCTAAATTCTATTTGTGAGTTCATGTCAAATAGGAAAGCCTTTCAACATAAGGAAAAGGTTTAGGTATTGAACTGCCATTAGGTGCAATGGAATTTAAATAGATAACATTTTTTCATCCGTGTTTTTGCTTGTTTATTTGTTTGTTTGCTTTTTTATTATTTGGCCAAGATATCCAGTCTGTTCCAAAATTTATCTGAAAACTTTTCAGCTCTGCATTTATCTCAATTTAGAGATTGGAAAAGAAAAGAACACCCTGAAATGATGGCGCATATTTTTTACAGATATCAGCTAGGGTGCTCAATACTGTAAAAGCTTAATTCTTGAAGTTAAAACTCCCTTAGTAACAATTTTGTAAGACTCTTTCTGATGCCATAACATCAAAACACCTTCTCCAACATTTTAAAGAAAGAAGGTCCCGAAACAAAACCTTTAAACCTTTCCTCATTTTATCAAACTTTTATCAGGTTCTATTTGTAAACTTAAAGAAATCTATATTCGTTAATGTGACAGGGTAAGGCAGTATCAGGAGAACACATTTACCATATGTGGAACTGGAGTAGAGCCATTTATTCTTTTAATGTGTGCTTCAGACACTTGTGCTGCACACAGTAGGTAAAAATTATCTGTCCAGAAGCTCAGGAAGAAAAAACTACCTTTCTTTGGCATTTCTGGAAACAGCCTCCAAGTGCTTATTAAAATGAAATGAAAGCAAGGAAACTAGGAAGGCTAGAATGTTCATCAAGATCTGGGAGAGAAAAAAAAAAGGCTAGGAAAACAAAAGGTGCTTGTCAATAAATACAATAAACACCCATCCTGTATTACTGCACTTACTAAGAGCAGACAATGAGCCTCTGGCAGCAGTGAGGTGTGCAGACAAAAGGCCCTTGAGAAGTTTACTGCTGCATGCTGCATAATAGTTGAAATCTGTGAGTGTTTTTCAAGGTTAGGCACAAATAAAACAAAATTTCTTTATTAAGGTTCCAAATTACTCATCTTCTCCTACCTTTCAGTCCATTGTCAGGCTCTGAGTACTGTAACTGACCTTTGATAAACAGTCATTTCACCACAGTGATGAGACTACATAAAAAGTAGTCTGCACAATATAATGCAGATTAACTAAGGGACATTCCAGCTCTTCTTAAAAATAAGCCAGAATGACACCAGAGAATTTGCTCATAATTTAGCTCGTTGCATGTGCACATATTCTTTGTGCATGAAATTTCTTTCCAATGAGATAATTTAAACAATGAAGAAATGAGATACATCTATCAAGGAATTCTATATTTCCTTCAAAGGGGAGTCTAGTTAATGTTTTGTCACAGGTGTGAAAGAACTGATGATTCGGTGTTCATCTGCTTCACTTGTAATGAGGCTGAGCACCGATGTTTAAAATACAGGAAAAAAACCCTGCAAATGTGAAGTTGTTACAGGCTGTGTCATGAACAAGCTGCACCCTTCTGACTGAAGCTGGTGAGTAAGCTGGTAGTGTAAAGCTTGCACAGTTATCTAAGGATAAACAAAGTATCTGTTTTGATCAAGAAATCTTTTATCAATAGTTTGTCTAACCTCAGAGATCATTAAAAATATCTGTAAGATACGAATACAAATAGCGTATCTTGTGGCATGAGAGATCAAACGGAGTGATGGTGTCGCGCTGAAGGTAGTTTGAAATATTGACAAGAGATCTTGCTGAATTAATTAGGCAGTAAAGTTTCATAAGCAAAGCGGTTTAAAAGGTGTGGTATTATTTAGCATTCATATGAAAAATTATCAATATCAATTTGCAAAGGCATTTTAGCACACTAGTAAGAAGAGAAACAAGAATAAGATGAAAAGATTACCAGAAGTAGTACTAGCACGTTGTTGTGTTGCCCTATCCAGTTTCTGTCATTATTGATGCTCCCAATTTATCTCGTTCTCATTTTACAGAAAAAACAAATCATAAAAGTCACTAGAGATGAAATGATCAGTATTACCATTACAGCATTTTAAACAAGAATGTAGAGTCCTCGGGACAGAGCTATATCAGTTCAAGGAAATCTTTAATCCAGCTTTGTTTCTCCTCCCTGTGTTCTCAATTTGTTTGTCTTGATGGCCATTCACAAGGAAGTCTCTAAATTACATCACAAAAGGCAGTTGTCTTTTCAGAGGAGAAGCTGTAAAATTGAACTAGAATATCAGACATTATTACTGAAATGACAAAATCCAAAAATCCATGAACATAAAACCTGCACTTGAGGATGCAGATAATTGATTCACCTAAACAAAATGCTATAGGCTATAAATAGTATTGTAAAAGGCCAAAGTACTTCAGGAAACAAATTTTTGAATTCCATTTCTAATTTCAGAACTCTTAGATTGCACTTGATGAGGAGGAAAAACATTTTTAAGATCTAAATGGCTTTATATTCCAAATAACTGAGCTACAACACCCAATAATTTCAAAAGAATCTGGTGGTGCTCAGAACCACTGAAAAATCTATTCATAGGAACGTTAGCAATAGTATCCATATTGATATGAATGTATTAGTTATATTATCTACATAGATAGTCATGAGTATTTCTGACTGCACTATTGTAGTATCAAAAAATCATTTATTACAGAGGCAGTATAAAAGTACAACTATTTTGACAATGCATATACTAACGAGAATTCTCTGGTGTGTTCTTGAGCAAATATGAGCAGTACAATAAAATAAAATAAATACAACATAATTAGAAAAGCTTTATTGGTACCATTCTGTCTTGTTTTCTCTACCGAGTTCAGTGAGAGCAAGCTCTAAATACAAAGTGTGTATTGATTCAACTTTTCTTTTCTTACTTGGGATAACAGAATAATTAAATGATATGAAAGAAAATATCAAGGAAAATAAAAATACCACTTCAATTGCCTTACACCATATTAGGAAAATCGAGTAACTAGCTTGTGGATTGTCAGTATAACCAGTGTGCTGTTCATTTCTGAAGCTGCTTCCTCTGCTAAGAATAAGCCCCAGAAAACATTCATGGCAATTGCAATTTCTGAGGCACACAGTACAATTTATTTAGGCAGTCAAATTTACGCAGTTTAACAGATTCCTCGATTCTTGTCTTGCTTTTTCATTAAGCCCTTTAAACTGGACTTCTTGTCAATAAATAAAACTATTGACGTTAAAAGGTCACGTCTCTGACCTTTCACATGTTTCTCCTGCGCTGTATCTATATACACTGTATACTTTACCTCGAGAAGAGATTCTTTTATTTAAGGGAGCTTAAACTGTTCAAATTTGTAATGTACTGGGGATTTTGGAATATCTAGAGGGCTTAGTGGATAAAGAACTGACCTTTCATCTCTGAACTCAGTCCCCATCCAACCTAAGATAAGTGGAAGAGTTTTGTGTCAGCTGCCCACGTGATAAAACTAGCTTTCCCTTGTATCATTCAACACAATTTGGCATGACTGGCAGTTTTTTTCTCTCAAGAGAAGCACATTGAATATGGAAAATGAATTGCTTCTGTCTCTTGAGAGGGTGGTCCTCCAGGTTAGGCTTTGAAGTTATAAATGGGAAGTGCTGGCAAGCTCGTATAATTGTTGGTTGCTAGCTCCACATCAAATGTATGGATAAACAGTGGATCACAATTTTAAATCAGTGATAGGAGCTGATTTGCAAACACAAATATATAACCACTTATGTGACTTTTCCTCACCCAAATGGAAACTATGCAATATAGTCCAAAGTCGATACAAGTAATTCTACGGACTACACTTGCTCTTATAGGCAGTAAATTTTGACACATATCACAAGAGAATATGTTTATGTGTTTTCCCCCAGGGCAAAAAACTTCTCCTAACTTCCAAAGAAGTACAGCTCCCCTACTGCCCTCTATGTAAGCCTCCACAGCAGCCGATACACCGGTGGGAGGGTTGGGGGAGCCCAATTCTACCTGAGATAGAGCAGCTTCCGAGCAAGTGGCTCGGAGGGGCTGCGCTCCCCAAAGCTGCAGAGCTGCTCTCTTCTCACAAGCGGAGCGTCACAGTGGGGAGCGCTCATCGACAAGCGGAGCATTAGACCCAGTAATCAAAGACAGGTCCCTTGCACGGCACAGTGCTGCCCAAACCACAGTGCTGGCTCTCTGTTTTCTGCTGGTTATGGTGCTTTTCCAGTGGGAATAATTTTTAAAAAGAAGTTTTGATTTGTTTTGATTACAGTTATGTACTGAGTCCTTGTGACAAACTTTAAAAAGAAACGAACAACCTGAAATGTGAATTCAGTTAATTTCGTTACTGAAACTCAGAACCTGCAATCAGTTAACATGCACCCAGTAATTAACTGGATTTTTTCTCTCTAGTGAATGTATTAATTATCTGCCATATAACATAATGCTCCCTCTTCTCTTGCAGTCCTTGGAATTAAGTTTGTTTCATCTGATACTTTTTATGACTCTTTAGTAATGTAAAACCATTTTTTAAAATAGCAGTAGAAAACTGCTCTGCAAGAATTTCTGGAGATAAGATATTTTTATACAAAAGAAAACCCACCTTAGTGGCATTCGTTGATTAATATTATCTTTATGATTTATCTATACATCACATAGATGGAATTTGTCAGAAATGCTGTAAATTGCAATTTGAAACCATGTTCTCCTATTCCATGTCTCATGGCTCTGATCTCATGTTTAAAAATCAAGAGAATAAATTTCCTGTAAAGATAGTGACATCTTTGGAATGTTAATAATACAAAACTTTCAAAAGGTAAAATTATTTCTTAGGTGAACTAGCAAAGAAGCAGATTGACTCAGTCCATTTTGCACTTTTGTGCTAGAGAATGGCTGGGTTTAAATTACAGCAGCTTCAGTCTTTGCTTTTCAATCCCTTAATCCTTAAGGAGCAGAGGTTTCAGTTCAAGACAACTTCACACAGAACATAAGAAAAGATTCTGTGAGCCTACCTCAAGTATGATGATCATTTTTTCAGCTGTAATCTTTCACTTGCATCCCATAGCAAAAAAATATCTGAGGAAAACCAGTGTCAAATAATTAATGCGTTTTCAGTGAAGGGCTCCTTTCCACTACGGTTTAATACATGTGCATGAAAATCAGTAAATGCTTTCATGTGAGCCACTTGCAGATATTCATACCTATGGTTTTCATCACTGTTTTACTGGTATTCCCTCATATTAGAGAGCCTTTGTGATATGCCTGAGCTTGAATGAAAAAGGAAGCTGGCCTGGGAGGTTTTACATCTGGTAGCCAACACCATTATTAAACAAGCTACGTCAGTTTTTGAAAAAGCTACATAGGTCGAATCAGGGCAATTACGTTCTGATCTAAGTCACATACATTTGTCAATTATTTCCAGGTGTTCTTGGGACAACATATTTTCCTTATCTGTAATTAATATTTTGATTATTAATAGGGCTGAAGTGAAATGTCAGGGGCCTCTCTGCTTGTCTTGATTCCATAAAAAATGTAGTTATGACAGTAATCATCTGACAATACTTAGGTTTTAAAGCATTATGCTATTTTGTTTTACAGCTATTATTTAAAGTATAGTTTGCAGGTCATTATGTGCATTACACTGCTCTGTGCGTCTTTCTGCATTCATACATACATAGGTATACATTTCAGAGAACTGAAAAACTCACTTGGAAATCAAAGGTAAATGGTTGGAGTGGACTGCACAATAACAGAACAATTTGGAATATAATAACAAAACAATAATGAAAAGCTGTATTTAAATTTCTACATATAATTTTGAGTCTGTTGTTATTTCTTAGCTCACACGAGATTACAGTTGGGCATTCTGAAAACTGCATAATTAGCCAGTGTATGAATAAGTATTCTTTGCTAATAGAAAACATTCAGGCTAACCTCAAATGTTCAGAAGCCAATGTGGCTGGCACAAACAAATCCTAAAAATGTTAAAAAAAGAGGAAAGGGCAAAATGCCAAATTTTGAAAAATCACAGAGACAGACATTTATGGAGAAACCAAAATGACAAGTCGGGAGGTTTTTTAATGATTTCCTCTGAATTTATAGAGGATGCTCTACGACATTAGATTAATAATTTTAGGTCAACATTTTCCTTTTTATCTTTCATAAGTTTATGGTAAGAAGTGCTGACATCTCAGAATTAGACAACTCTGTTCACAGTCTCTTCTGTTTCAGCTGGCTAAAGAAATGCATGACACTTTCTGAAGAATGCAAAATGTATGCAGCAACACAGAGTTAAAAATTTTATTTTTGATCTTCAAACATTGTTTGACCTTAATCAATGTCTTCCAACAAGCTTAATATGACATAGCCCTGAAACAAAAACACAGAGCTCTCGGGTCTGGCTCTGGAATGAAAAAGCTGTGATTATTAGTCCTCTGTGTGATCTTTTCAGATTGCACTGATGAGATGAAGTTTAATCTCGTTTCTCTCCTCTCCAGTACCACAAACCACAGGCAGTTTAAGGCAGCCTGGAAATCTCTTACATCTGGAAGAGCAATAATTCATGGGATTTCACTTGACAGCCATGACAGGCAGCAGGGCAGCCAGAAACAACTGTCTCTTATGTTGTGCTATTTGCAAAGAGTCAGAAGAGGAGGAGCAGGCACAGGACCACATCCTTCTTTAGCATATGTTAGAGGAGGAAACCCTTTTATTTTCTGCCAGATGCTCCATGAATAGGTCCTAAATATTACATAGACAGTAGCTATCACTTCCAAACAAAATTCCTTGGTGTCTGCTAAGCTGCAAAGCATATGAAGGCCTATTGTCTGGCAAAGGGTCATGGTTAAATTTGCACAGATTTTTTTTTTATAGATATTTCAGATTCTACGTTATGATTTATAGGCATTTGCACACCCTGCTGTGCATGAATATGATACCATCTTCTGGGCAGGATTATTTCATGAAATGTATATGGGATTTAGCTACAGTAACTTTTACTGGGCAGCTTAGAATGGCCAGCAAAGTACTAGAATTTACTGCAGCACAGCTTGTGCTGTCAGGCTCATGGCTGGTGTTTATGATTTCTGCAGAAGCAGAAATAAACAACTTCTCCTTAATGGCTCTCTTTATGTGTAGGCAGCAGTAGCTCTATCTGGTCTCACAACAGTAGCTGGTGCAGTGGTCTGTCCCATTTCGTGTGGAACCAATGTCTGAAAATTTGCATTTCTGCTTTTCTGAGTTTTCACTGGAAGTGACCAGGAATGAATAAATCAACTGCAAATGTCTGAATGAGTAGCATTCCATTCTACTACTTTTTCATGCTATAAATACATCTGGTTGAAATGGCCAAGTTTCGGAGTAAGAGCAAAATGATCGGATTTAATCTCAGTTTGTCTTAGAGTCTATACCACACTGTAAATACTCTGATATCAACTGAGACCTACTTAAATTACTGTCTTAAGGAAGGAGGCCTGTTTTCTGAGTGTCTGTGGTAAAGCAGCTTAATCAACATTTTTATAGGCATTTACATACATATTTAAGTAAAAGCTGAAAAGTGGGTAAGTTTCACCAGCCCGCGAACAGATGAATTAAACATCAATTTACGTTGCTTATATCTGCATATATATAAAAAGCAAAATAGTCAGAATGTAATTTTCTAAGTAAAGTTTTTTTTGATGTAACAACTGTTTTTAAAGTTCAAAAGAATGTCGACACACGCTGTATATATAAGCAGGCAGAAAATACTTTTTTTAAAAGAAATGAGACAACTACTCTATGCCAAAGAAAAACAATTCCTTTGCCAAACTACACATTGTTAACTTAAAATGTGTTCCATGTGGAAGTAGGAAGATGGATCTGATGGAAAGGCTAGTGATTTAAAGTCAGCTGGCTCCGTGCCTTGTCAACTGCACATTCTGGCTTCCAGTTTTACAGCTAGAATTGGAAATATTTAGTTTCTTTTTTCTTTTTTCGTTTTTTTTTTGTCCTAGGCAGGGGTAGGACATAATTCTTTTTCCTTTTCTAGTGATGCAATGAATTTACTAATAAACTTGCATATATAATTACCCTGACTTTAAACAAAGACAGTATAATTTTGAATTTTTTGTACAAATCTCATTCTGTATTTTAAGGACTTTGTTTTATATTAGACTCATTTTCCAAAGCGAATTTAATACCACTTTTGTATACCCATCACAGTTTTTCCAGGAAGAAATTGTATTACCCTATCTTTTCAGTATGGAAAAAGTATAAAGACAAGCTTATATTCTGAGGGAAGTACAATATCTTACAGGCTACTCTATTTCACCTTTCATTCTGTGAGTATTACCTATGTTGATCGAGCTTTTAATTTTTGCCCCCCTTTCCTGCACTTAAGGCGTACAGTCCTGTCTCTGTGGCCTAAAGGATACTGCAAACACAAAACGTTCAGACAGACAGGAAGAAAACAGCTACGCTACTACACCTGGTGATATCTTAAAAAGAGGCTATCACCCCGTGGTATTTTCTGCAGGACTCTCAAAACTTCTTTTGTTATTCACATTAAACTTACATCCATCATCCTGTTTTAGTACATATTTTCCAGCACATGCTGCATGGTAATTATGAATACAGAAGGTTCTATTCATTGTGGAGTTTTTTTAACATTCTTTAGATAGACTGAGCACTATAAGGTTGAATTCTGATTACTGTACTAGATTTCTGCACACAAAACACACTTAAAGCACATTTGCTTCTCTTTTTAGTTTTAAAATATTCCTGAAACATCTAACAAGTCTCAGGATACTTAAATGGCAGAATTTCAGACACAATTCAGTCAGAGCTGTTTACTGCAAACATGATTGTAGAATGCCTCCTTTTTTTTTCCTTTTTGCTAGAATACCCTAGTTTTATTTATGATTTTGGATTTTATTTCACAGCATTCCAGTTTAGTTTAGCACGATGTATTTAATAACCATGTCTACTGTCTTAATTACCCTATAAAGCAGGGTTCCATTGGCATTTGACCCTTCACAGCATTCCAGAGAAACTGCAGGACCATGATAATTACCAACTGCCTGTGAGAAAATTAAACAAAAAAGGCCTAACTTTTAAACCACCATTTTAAACGACCTATTACATCTCAGGAATAAATCATTGATGAAATAGCCTGCTTAACAGGAAAATAGCTATTCCATAGCAAAGAATTTCCCCTTGCATGATCATGAAGAGAATATTAAGTATTCTTCAGCTCAAAAGGTTAGGTTTTATGTCTGTCCAATGCCTTTTAATGACACATTTTTGTGTAATTTTACTGTAATCAAAGCCTTTTCCTATGTAGGTTGTAGACTGTGACTATTTTGTCCATCTTAAACATTTTACTAGTCAAAGAATTGAAAATCTATTTAAAACATGTACCGAGAAAATTAAACATGTACCAAGAAAAAATTGTTTATGAATCTTTCACCGTTATAAGAACCTGCATTAATGTAGCTTGATTTCCTTTGATTAACATAACCATTTGCTGTATATTTTTCAAAAAAGTGCTCATTGATTTAAACTCATAATAGTACACTCTATTAATTGATATCACAGTTTAAAAAAGCGAATAAATTTTGAAAATCTAAATCATGGTTTGATTTATTTGATCACACTCTCTTTATTCTGTACCTAATGGCAATTACTATACCATCCCATGCTCCATTTCTTATTGCAATACTTAACAAGAATTCTATTTCATCTATCTTTTTTTAAATGTCAGTTTGTATTTTTTCTAAATAATTAATTTAGGTTGAACATTGACACTAATTTCCAGATCACATTAGGTCAGCACTCCTCATAGTGTAAAGTTAGGAACATAACAAAAAACAAAGGTTGTTCTTTAAATTATACAATTAAAAGTATTCTTTTTTCACTTTTACATGTAAGATAAAGGATATAAATCAAGGGAATATGCATTACTTTTAAAATTATTTCCAGAGCATTTTCTAACCCTCCTTAAAACATTTCAGTTGAAAGCATCTCTGTTTTCAACAGAAGCAACTAGAAATGTAATGAACAAAGAGTTTATGGAAGAGCCAAGCCACAAATGAAACTTGAATAGTTTTAGAGAGGGAGTTTGAAAATAATTCTGTGTTCAATCAGAAATAACACAACCCTTCTACTCTGTGCCTTATAGCTTAAAAAAAAAAAAACCCTTGTGACATCTATCAGCATGGTTTAAGGCCTTTGGCCACGATTTTTATTTAAATTCCAGTTTAATTTATAATCCAAAGCAGAGATTAAATGCATAGCAGGCAACTGAATCCTAGCGGTATATTACAAACTTCTGGGCTTGATGATCCCAGTGCAGTTGTTCCCAGCCCAAATTTGACACTGCTATACCATTGTTCCCATACTACTGTCTACTGAAGTACCACCTGTGTAATCACTTAGACCAGAGCTGGAGTTACTATTGCAGCCTGGGAATTTCTGGAATAACATGTAGTTTAAAATCATAGGAAAATAAGAACAGCCATAATGGTTCAAACCAAAGGTCTAGCTAGTCTCATATTGTGTCTCTGAAAATGTCCTGTACCAGATGTCAGGGGGAGAGGATAAGAACCAGGCAAGCGTGTAATACTGTTTCCCATATTCATCTGGCCTTTAGCTGTAATTCAGACTTCTTGAATGAGATTCTTTTGTATTTATGTTTTTTCTCAATAAACTGGAACACATGACATTTTTAAACATCCACAGTATATAGCAATGAGTTCCACAGCTTAGCTATATGTTGTATAAACCTCTTGTTTATTTTGAACTTTCCAGCTGCTTTTTTCATCTGGTAGCTCACACGCTTGTATAGGAAAGTACAGGGGATCAATACTTCCCTGTGTGCATTCTCCAAGATGGTTAGAGATTTTGTGGATACTCATCAGTTGCTCCCTTAACTCTTTTTTTGTTATTTTTTTCTTTTCTTCTTTTCTTTTCTTTTTTCTTTTCTTTTCTTTTCTTTTCTTTTCTTTTCTTTTCTTTTCTTTTCTTTTTTTCTTTTCTTTCTTATTTATCTTTCCCATAATGCAGTGCCCTGACCTATTGAATAATTTTCAATGTACAGAAGCATTTCCATACCTCTGATCACTTTTATTGTTCTTCTCTGTCTTTTTTTTCTTTTTTTTTTTTTTTTTGCAGTTAAGTGCGCTTTTCAGATAGAAGAGCCAGAAATGCCTACTTTGCTGTTTAAAGTTTCATATAGTAATTAAATTTAATTATATGCCATACGATGCTGCATACAGGAATGTGTACAAGAATCCTAAGTCATAGTAATTTTGATTTCTGTGACACTGAAACTCAATGTGGTAAGTTCAATCCCCGGTAGAGGCTAATAGCCACATCATTTGAGTGTTTACCAAGTAATAAGTAGCTTAGTCTTTTTGGAGCCTAAATTCTCATGCTGTAATTAAATGACATAAGGCACTCTAACTGAGCATCTGGCACACACCACTTGCCTGTACATTTCTTCACAGCCAGTGCTTCACTTTATTATCCAGAGCATCAGGCTGGCCTGCAACTCAGCTTCTCAAGTACGTGTTTCATCCAAATCTCTGCACCCAGATGTTGCTGAGGAGAACTGTACCTTTCAGGGACTCTTGGCCCTATCTTTTGAAATCAAAAGTAATCTGACATGGCACTAATCTCTTCAACTCAGGTGTTGTATGAAGCAGATTCTTTGGTCAGTTATGGAGTAGTACAGCAGTCATTGTCATTCTTATATAGGGATAAACACTAAAAATCTCCCTTTGAACTGGGGACTGAAGAGCAGGAGCTCAATTCCCATGACCAACTCTCAAGATTGCCACATGAAGAGTTTCAAGAACCAGGAACAAAGCAGAAGTCTTTCACGCTCTCCTTGGCTAGATACTGCTTGGAGAACCTAAGGAAAATGGTCTCAAAAAAAGTACACCTAGTAAGGAAGCAATGCCTCTTTGTGATTGCCTAGATGTTGTAGGCCTCCAAACCTTGGATCCTGTTTCACACCAGATTTCTAATCTTCCTAATCTGCCTAATTAAAATTAGGCTTTCCCTAGCAAACAGAAAACTCCATTTAGCCCTGTCAAAGTGCAAATGATACCCAGCCCAGTGATCTAGGCTTTATCTTACTTTTCATGTGCCTGGAAACTATTTCCTGTATCAGCTACTCTATCACCTTTCCAAGGACTGAGGTGAAGTTCACAGGCTTGTAGTTCCCTAGGTCCTTCTTTTTTTTCAGAAGTGACACATCCTTTCCTCCAGTCCTTGGATACTTCTCCTGATTGTCATGATTATTCAAAGATTATTGAGGGGCCTTGCAACGAAGTCACTCTGCTACCCAATGGTCCTGCAAAGGGCTACAAAGATGATGAAGGGAGTGAAGCATCTCTCTGACGAGGAAAGGCTGAGAGAGCTGCTACTGTTAAACCAGGAGAAGAGAAAGCTCAGGAGGATCCCATTAATTTATATAAATACCTGAAAGGAGTGTCAAAGTGAACAGGCAGTGTCCTCTTCTCAGTGGTGCCCAGTGACAGGACCAGAGGCAATGGGAACAGACAGGAGGTTTCCTCTGGACATCAGGAAACACTTTTTCACAGTGAGGGTTACTGAGCACCAGCACAGGTTCTTAGGGAGGTGGTGGAGTCTTCATTATTGGACATATTGAAAAGCGGTAAGGACGTGGCTCTTAGCAACCAGCTCCAGGTGGCCCTGCATGAAAAGAGGGATTGGACCAATGACCTGCAGAGGTCTCTTTCAGCCTCAACCATTTTGTGATATTACAACTTTAACAAGCAGATCCTCATGACCTCAGCTTCACCTAAGTTAGCTTGTCCCACACAGGCTGATTTTAGGAAAGATTTGTTACCAAAAAAAGAACAGAGAAACACCAAGGGTAAGACAGGCAAAGCCTTGATTTTCTCTTTTATGTGATGACTTTGTGTCATATAATTAGGGCAGTGATAGTGGGTAGCAGTGGTAAGGGCCAAATAAAGGATCCAGTTAAATAAAGAGTTCCAGAAGTTTAGTTTGAATTTTGAATACAAAATAAAACTGAAAATTTTACAACTTTTTATTGGATGAATCTGTAATTTGCTTGAATTTACTGGATGTAAAAGAAAAGAAAAAATCAATAAATGAAGAAGAAACAGCAAATGGAGAAGAAAATTTTACTGATATCATCTTTGATAATCTCGTACGAGAAGAAGTTTAGAATTCAAAAGTCTTCCTCTTCAAGGTGAAACATGCTTCCTTCGTGTTTTCATCAAGTTCCGGTACTATAGCTGCGGCATAAGGTGGAATAGGGGTAGATCTTTTGCTTAAAATTAAACAACACACACACAAAGCCTCAAAACCAAAATCCAAAAGAAAATCCACACCAAACTGGACTAGCTATACTAGTAGGAAAATAACAAGGCAAGTGGAGTAATCATTCAGCTATAGTTGAAGCTAAATGCTGCATCAGTTTACTGCTTATCAAGAATAATTAACATAAGCCACATACTGCATGGTCACTTATCTTGGCTTCAGGCTTATATCTTTCTTCTGTTTGATCTGAGGCAAGAACTTGAACACAGGCTTCACTTCTCAAGATTGAATAGTATAATGATTACTGGTTTGTTTTTATATTTTTTTTTTTGCTATAGCCATCCAATTGTATAATCAATTTTAAATTTGCAGGTAGACAAGAAGGGAGAATTGGAGCAAGACTCTCTATGTCTTAGCACCTAGGCCACTTAGAAGGCGTGCGAGTATTCCTGTGAACATAAATACATGTCTTAAATTTTTTTGCACCATTTTCCATTAGAAATCCTAATTTTAGCATCTCAGAGTCTGTCTCTCTGGATGCCAGTCCCTGTGAGCCCTATGTCACCACAGTAGCCCCAATTGCTTTCTGCACCAGAAAACAGCCTTGCCTTCTACATATATGTTCAGATGCAGATGTAGAATGTGTTTTTATGGACAAGCCTTGCAGCTCCAGGATTGTTTTCTTCTGAGAACAAAGAAATTTATCTGCATCATACTGGTGTGGTGCACTAAGCCCATCTACATGGCTACCAGCTTGCCAGCACTTTTTGACAACTTTGCAGTTAGGTGTTACATGCACGCCCTGCTATGTTCTGCCCAATCAGTCAAGTCGGTGCTTGTAAGCAGAGAAATTATCAAAAAGGGCTACGACTATTTAATCCTATCAGTACTTTATAACAATTCAAGCAACTAGTTCTGGAGACCCTTAGCCAATCCTTAAAAGAAATATTTCCCTCCTATTGCTTCTCATACGATGTAAGTTAATTTTTATGTTATATTCCCAGATATCTCTGTTGACCAGATGTTAGCAAGCATGCTGTGGCTGCAGAAAGCATATCAGGAAGTCAAAGGGACCAAAATTCTTGGTTCTCCATGAATTTACTTGCTGATATAGAAAGACCTCTTCTTCAGAATATCAGGTTTTATATACCTGTCCATTAAGAAGAGATTTTCAATGAGACAATTTTTTAAATTTTAGTTTCATCTTTTGGTATTTATGTTAAAGAAAAGGACTGTCAGGAGATAGACTTAAACAGAATGAAATGATTTTTCACACCTTTGAAACAATCATTGTCTGAAGCTGGTTTTCAAGCAAACACCATGTAATTAGGAGAAATACCTGCTCAGGACTTGAGCCATGCCTATTATTTTACATCCAAACCACAGCAAACAGTGCCAGGACTTCTAGTTCAAAACGTTGGTGCAATATTCCTGAAGGAAACCACAGATTTTATTCTTCTGTATGCAGGACAAACTAAAATACATTTTTTTGGTGTTCAAGTCACTTTTCTAGTTAGCCCTAAGTGATCCATAACAGCTTCTTTAATACAAAGCATTATTTATTTGCTCAAAGCAGCATAACAAGCATAGCAAGTGGATGAAGTAGGAACACCCATATGCTCTCACTGTTTAACCATATTTATTTTACTGTTGACAAGTTCCACTCAGCTGACACACTTAATTCATAGGTGAGGGTTACTGCCAGCCTTTGTAGAACCAAATGCATGTGTTTCCTTCAGCTGCTGATACTTCCACCATTTTTTTAGAGACTTTAATAGATTACCATCCCCTTTGATCTCAGATTTGGGTTGGGAAGATAAAACATTGTTAAACTTGTCTGACTTCTCTTAATAGCCAGGTATAGGGGATACAGGCAGAATTTCCAGGTTCTCTATTGTTTCAATGAGGCTTCTTCATAATCTGTTTAATAATTTATTTTCTTCAGCATTGTTTACCTTCTTCAAACATTCTCCAAAACTTTTCTTGGAACTACCCACCCAGGCAGGATAAGTTCAACGAAATTAACTCCAGGGCCAGAGTTGGTATTCGTAAGAATAATGCAGACGTCTCATGCTCTTCAGCAACCAATGAGTATTACTGATATGATTCTCCAGTGGCTCAAAGAGGTAAAGATGCATTGCTATCAAAGTTGTTTCCATTTACAAGAGTGGTTAATTTCGCATAGCACAATGTGGTGGAGAAAACAGCAGTGTTGGCACCAGAGCCTATGGAGCAGGCTATATTGTATATGAGCAAGAGATGGAGGTCTTTGATAAGAGATGATGTAGGAGGGTGGCTTTAATGCTCCAATTCATTTTCTGTGTGAGAGGGAGGGATGGCCTATTGAAAGTTTCATTTTAGGCCAGTTAACTAATACTGCCCCTTACTGATTCTTCAGCCATGCTCAATTAGAGAGAATCCTTTGTCCTGACACCAGTCAGGATTACTACAATTCATCAACTTTACCCTGAAGAGTGCTTTTATACCAGCTAGACCTCTTAGCTCTAGCTGTGAAATGCCTAGTCACAAGGTTGCCAGTAGATAATTTTCCTTGTCCCTGTAAATAGTAGGCCACTATAGGTACATATCCGAAGCTAACTAATGATAGGCAATCTAAATATGTAGCAAGTGTCGTATATTTGGAAATTAATTTAGAGTAGCTGTTAGCACCTGTATTAAGCTGTAGCAGGAGTGTAGAAATACATCAAATAGCAAGGGAAGATTTTTTTTAAAGACATTTACAACTTCAATGCAAGGAGTAGTTGAGCTTGTCAGATGAGAGAGCTGCTATACCCTCAAAATAGCTTTACAACAGCTTGGACAAAGGCTCCGAAAAAAAACCTTATTGGCTTCAGAGTCAGGAACAAGTAACCACAGACAACGCAATATATCAGTTGTTGCAGCTGAAAAAAAGCCAGGCTTTGCCAACACAGCTTGTAAACTAAAGAAGGTCAAATCCCAGTGATTCAAAACATTTGCATACACTGCTATGAAAACCAAATGTTTTCCCTTTAATTCAAATGAACACGAAA
Organism: Falcunculus frontatus; assembly: GCA_013398115.1. Taxonomy (NCBI): domain Eukaryota; kingdom Metazoa; phylum Chordata; class Aves; order Passeriformes; genus Falcunculus; species Falcunculus frontatus. The sequence continues at coordinate 373,530 of VZRV01002667.1, forward strand.
ATTAAACTAACAATAAAAATCGAAATGAAAATTCTGGCGAGTATGTTGACATGCAGAAAAGAATAAGGTTTCTCTGCAGCATTAATTAAAGGGTGAGTCATAGTAGAGAGTATCTCATTGCAACCATTTGTAACTAGTGGTGATGTGCTAGACTTCAGTTAGACCAATGAGTTTTGTCAAGATTTTAACGGTCTTTCACGATTATAGTTGAGGCAACTTTTGATCACCAGTTATAACCTGGCATACAAAAGGCCAGAAGAAATCCAAATAGTTCACATGTAACACTTAGTATGGCTGATTTTTTTCTATTGAAAAAATTTGTCAATAAAATTTTCACAGGTTAAATCAGCCCTGCTAGAGAATAGCACATAAAAATTCTAATACTTTATACTCTGATTTACTTAAAGAAGTTTAAATATGAGATTTCTTATTCTATCATATTTTTCTTTACAGAAAATCTCTGATATGAACAGAAAACCAGAAATAAAAGCACTTTCAAGCTACTGGGAATAGGCTAACCATGATATGTAGAAAATGTGTTATACTGCCCAACTAAAGGTCTGAGAGCAGGAGCAAATGCTTATAGCATTTTTATTTTCAGGAAAGGACCAAATTACATGAGGAATTGGAACAAATAATGTTCAGTAGTGTGTGCTTGCAGCCCAGAAAGGCAACCATACCTCGGTCTTCATCAAAAGCAGCATGACCATTAGGTCGAGGGAAGTGATTCTGCCCCTCTACTCTGCTCTCGTGAGACTCCACCCAGTCCTGCATCCAGCTGTGGGGTCCTTAGCACAAGAGCACATGGACCATTTGGAGTGAACCCAGAGGAGGGCCATGAAAATTCCCAGAGGGCTGGTGTGCATCTCAGATAAAGACACACTAAGAGAGTTGGGACTGTTCACCCTGGAAAGAAGGCTCCAGGGACACCTTATAGCATCTTCCAGTACCTAAAGGGGGCTACAATAGAGCCAGAGAGGGATTTTTGGCAAGGGAATGTGGTGACAGGACAAGGAAAAACAATTTAATTTAGATTAGAGATTAATTAGATGTAGAAATTCTTTACTGTGAGGGTGGTGAGGCAACCTCACAGGTTGCCCAGAGAATTTGTGGATGCCCATCCCTGGAAATGTTCAAAGCCAGGCTGGACTGGGCTCTGAGCAACCAGGGTTAGCGGAAGGAGTCCCTGCTCATGGCAGGGACGTTGGAACAAGTTGATCTCTACAGTCTGTTCCAACCCAAACAATTCTGTGATTCTACTAAGTAATGAATATCAACTAAAAGATAAAGATTTTTTTCCACAATTCAATTTTTTTTTTTACTGAAGTCAGTTTGGCCTTTGTATTGTTCTAGATACAAGCACAAAATACTTGACAGCACATTAGTAAATATTAAAAAAACCCCATAACCCTAAACCAAAGTTAACAGAAAAATAAATTAATAAAATAATTCAAGTTCTGGACCTTGTTTAAGAAATTATAGAGTACAGGTGGTTATAATCTTTAGTAAGATTCTTTTAGAAGTATTGTTTCTACCTGCTGCAGATAAATACAACCAGCAAAGCTATTTAAGAAAAAGGTGTGACTGAACAGAAGAACGTGTACTGGCTGGAACAGTGAATTTGGGGAAGATCCTGGGACATGTGGTTCCTGCTACTTGCTGTAGGTGGATTAGTATTCAATGACCATGATGATCACAGTCCCAGTGTTGTAAACTTAAATTCCACTTTTCTAGCAAGGATTGATTAAAATGTCTTTCATGTCTTTGGCAAGTTTTGAATTTCAGTGGACAAATAAGTGGATTTTTGGTGGATTTTGGTATACAAAGACATAGTCCCTTTATTTCTTGGCAATGTAAAGAGAGATGATTTAAGTCACATTTTTCACCTCCATTTCAAATTTTGTCTGGCACCAGAAATATCTATGCACAGCTTAAGCAAAAAAATAAAGAATGGACTTCACTTTTAAAGAATTTCTGTTTTTCACTGCCAGCTCTCTCGTCTGCCATATTTTTGTCACAACACATTCAGAGTGGCTTTCCTGTGAGCTGCAGGTGGAGGAAAGTCAGAATTAGGTCACAGACATACAGACTCACAATGTATCTGTACAAAAGTCTGTATTTATGAAAAGTTTGGGACAAATCCAATCTCTGGTGTCAGTGAGACAATTAACCTTCAAATCCTGTATTTCTTAGGCATTCAGGTGCTAGTATGTCTTGCCTCCTACATACTGCATTAGTAACAAAGACAAACAATTCTTCTCTGATACTCTATATGTCTCTTCTACCTCAAAACAAACAATTTAAAATAATTAAAGAAAAAAGACAGAAATTCAGTTATCCTGTATGGCATGCATTTTAGATGTGCTCATTTGATGTGTTTCACTTAATTTACTTTAACAACAAACCAAGATCCTACAAAAAACCAGAATTTTGCACATAGTGCTCTGAAAACCTGAATGCTTCTAATGTACTAGATATGATTTCTGAACTGAAGAGAATTTTCTGAGTGTCATTACTGTGTCTGCCTTCTCAGCAATCATAGAGGCTCACATCTATCATTTCCTTTGTTCAGTGAGAGACAGACTTCTGGCCATGAGAAAAAAAAAATAAAGGAAAAGACTGGAAATATTTACTGTGATGCAATGGAAAAAAAAATTAAAGATCCAGTCAAAATACTCCCTGCATTTTATATTTTAGAGTGTTAAATATAAATTGATATATAGATATACATACATCCATATGAATCATGCTGATGAAATTAATATTTTATATGTTTAAGCTATCCACTGTTAAAATGATTGTGTAATATAATCTATTCTATGTTATTTTTTAAATTTGTCATTAAAAATTGATGTATTTTTAAATTAATAACTTAATGAAGAGAGATGATGCTAAAACCCCGTGTTTTCACTTACATTCATCCCTTTCTACAGTGATTCAAATGAATCATCTTAAATTGAATGTATATTAGTTATTTTTCAGACCCTTTTAGTTATGCTTTTAATGTACTACTGATTTTTTAAAATCAGACTTTTTCTGGCACCAGCCGAATTTTTTTAAAGTGCCATATCACACTGGACACATGCAAGAGGCATCTACATTCTTCAAAAGAGACATTCAATTAGAACATTTGACTTAAAGATTTTTGTCCTAACTGAAAATTTTGTAATGAACTGGCATTGGGGAAAAACACTCGCTGTTTCTTTATTCTTCTGATGCATCTGCCAGCATTTGGGACAGTTGTTTGCACTTCTTTGTTGCACTTGTTGCGCAGTGATGCCATTCTCAGGTGTCGCACTGCAGGAAAGGGTGTCGCTCACATGCAGACATGATCTTTCTCAGCCCTAAGTTGAAGCAGGTAAGGTATATTACTGCATGAATTTGAGACAAAAAAGGGTTTTATCTTCCTGGAGCATTTTCAGTGGGATTGAATAGCACCCTGGGAATCCTCAACTGACTTTTTCACTTTCTAGATGATTGTATATGCTCCTTCTTCCCACATATGGTTTACTTATTTGGCTGGGTGATCCACACTAATAAACAGAGACAACCTTTGGCTGCTGGTCGCACTGAGGGTGCTGCCCACCCTCGGTTTTCAGATCTGCTGACCCTTAATTTTTTAGCACAAGAGATGGAGATTGTTTTCGTCTTCCTAAATCTCTGCAGCATGAAAGGATTAGGCAGACTAAAGCACTGCAGTAAGTATTACTCTAGGAGCCTCTTTAGAATTGTATTAAAATAAGTCAGAAATAGTCTCAAAAAGTAAATTAGTAACTTTATTTCACAACTTTTGTAACTGCTGCTTAAAAGATGAAGGAAGGTAAGTACCAAATTATTTACACATAAGTATACCAAATAATACTAATTATGTAAAGATATGATCTTATTGATTCAACACTTGTATCTATGTTTTAACAAGTTTCATGAAGAATTCTATAAAACAGAGGCACTTTTGTCCTGATTTGTTTCCTAAAATCTTACTGCTCCTTAGGTGTCAGTGTCAGCTGTTAAATATGCCTTTTCCTTTTTTAAATACTAAGTATCTCCAGGTCGTTCCTAAAAATACAGTTCTCCTTGTCCCGAAAGTGCATGCTACATGGGTAGAATAACCACTGACATTCCCTGTCACACCAGACCACAAATCATTCCTAAAATTATTCTTTCTCAGGCTTTTTTTCCAGTTAAAATCTCTACTGTGACACAGGTGAGAAACCACAGCTACTGGGTATATATTGAAGCCAACTACTTCACTTTCTTTTTTTTTTTTTTTTTTCAAATACTAATAAAACACAGGAATGAAGGAGGCTTTTCCTCACTAATCAGAAACATAATTTGAATAAAAGCCATGAATTAGGAACTTCTTCTAACATGTTCCCCCTTCTTCTCAGTTCCTCAAGATCACCTCTCCTTTATTGAAAAAAAAGGTAACGTATCACTGAGATGAAGTGGATCAGTTCTGAGTTGCTATAAACCTGTGTGCTGCTGTCTGAATTGATATAGTTCAGCCCTGTGAATCTTTAAGAGATGCACTGAGACTGGAATGAGATCATCTACCTGAAATTACCTATCTTGAGATTCAATGGCTGCAAAGAGTGGGTGAAAATCTTCATGAATACTTGCTTCAGGAAAAGGAAGTATGGTGAGCATGACTGAAAAAGCAGCCGTGGCTTTTCAACATGATATATAGATCCATTACAACTTACAGGAACAGCCACTAGTAGTAGCAAAAATCCAGGCAGGTTTAAGTAACTGGGCTGCACTAGCAACATTTTCAACCAAGGAAAGGAATTGCCTCACAAACTAGCCCTTATCTTTCTGGTTTTGTTCTCTGACCTTTTCAGAATTTGCTGCTAAGCTAGAACCTGGCCCTTCCTTCTTTACAACTCACCTGTGATTTGATCAGCTTTGTGATGGACCAGATAACCCACAATGCAGCTAAACAACGATCCTGCATCTCACACGTTAGTTTTCATGGTGCTATCCACTGCATTCCATTGTCTGGTTTGGCTCAAAAGGTGCAATGAGTCTGCTTTTCTGTAAACATAAACTGGCAGGGCTCAGTAATTCGGTAGTTGGTATTTGATAACTGCTATTTTTATTAATTTCTATACTGCACTCAACCCTCAAGTCCAGCCTTCTGTTTGGGGTCACTTCACCATTTGCGTTACATGAGGTCCCACTCCAAATGCGGTGCTCAGTAGTTGTACTTAAGTACTGCTTGTTTACATACAGTTTTACATCCCATTCACTTCTGGCTGATTCTTACAGCTTTCAGTGCACTGAGAGAGCACTGAGAAGGACATGAAGTCAGTGTGTTTTCTGACCCATATAAGGCAGAACTAGATGCTTACAGTGCTCTTTTAGGGTGAATACCTAGGGTGGAGCTTTAAGTCTGTCTTCTGATGCCAGGCATTATGTTTTATATGTTATTTCATTTCTAGTGCCCTGTTTGTCCCCAGGACCGAATCACGATCTGGGTGAGGTACAGAAGAGATTCCTCTGTCTCTTCCTACTCTGTTCCCAGCTCTCAGACTCCCTCTTCTCCTCAGCCATCAGGCAATGAAAATGCTCTGGCAGGGTACTTTAAATATATTATTGCTCCTGGGCTTTTTGTTGATTGGAAGGAGTTGTACAGTAAAAAGGTGCAGAGATGTTTGCGTGATAAATGGGAATATATAGACTGGGATGCTTGGCAGGGCTGAAAAAATACTGCCATGTTCATCGAAGATGGAAGGGAAAGGAGGGGAGGGAGACATGAGCTGTTAAAGTGAGTGGCAGTCACCTACAAACCTAATCCAAATAAAACCCCTCAGAGCAGAGGTACGTATCCCTCCAGTTTGCACCATCACAGAAGGATCAAAGAGAATAGCAGCCCTTGCTCACGCTGCATGAGCCTCTGCCACAGAGCCCCTCCTCAGCGGGAGCGGCCCGGGAGGGGATCGGGTCACCTCGCCGTCCCCTCGGCCCAGCGCCGCGGCTCTGGCTGGGAGTAGCTGCAGCAACACGCTGCAGCCTCAAAGGCTGGAGCAGCCAATGCACTCCTCCAAGGCCGGCACAGAGCTCCAGGAGACACCGCGGCTGCCTGAGGCACCGTGCCTCCCGGAGCCCCTGCCGAGCGGCGCGGCTCTGCATCCCAATGCACGCCCGCCGCTGTGATATACGACCCAGCCCGAGCGAGGGAAGGAGCCTGCTTGCCACATTATTATGTATCCTCTTTAAGACTCCAGGGGCGGCACGGCGTTCAGTTGTACTTCTACTGGATGAAAACTGAAAATATCTGTAAATGATTAAAATGGTAGGAGAGAAACAATCATAAATATTCATCATCTATCACTACTGATTTATTTTCCTAATGCTGTTGTTACTCATAGGACCAGATCTGCCTTGTTTTGGCTCCAGTAGCACATGTACAGCACACTAGAATTTAGAAATAATTATGTTTGTATAAATTTAAAACATCACGTAGTTAAAGGGAATTATAGGTATGACCTTTGTGACATGCCGTCAGATTTTTTAATGTCTCCAAAATATAACAAACAAATGCACATGGTATTTAGAAGGTTCTGTACTTTTCAAACACACCTTTACAAGTAGCACTAAGGGAATATGATGCTTTAAGAATTAATGCAACAGCTTGACCTGTTACAGAGCACTGCCTAATTATTATTTTAATGCTATTTCAGCAAGATAGGTATTTCTCCTTTTTTTTTTTTTCTTTTTGCAAATGAAAGGAGTTGCATTTATCACTCTTGTATATCCAGCATGATTTCATCTGAAATTATTTTGTTGGAACTCACAGTGCTTTATTTAAGAGTGAGATGAATAGAGATATGTTTGAGGTACATGAAATTAAGAAAAAAACAGTGTAATACTGAAAAAACCTGTTCATCTGGTATTACTTTTTTCTTTAAAAATCTCCTTTAGTTTGCAGTCAAATGTTCTTTTCAGGTCTGTTTTGACATCCTATTTTGCAGAGAAACTATTAATCTACAATCTGTATGTCAATAAGTAGGAAACAATTGAAGTTTTTCATACAACAAACTAAACACTATCCTTCTATTTACTAAACAAGAAAAGTTTTCTGAAACATAGGGGTTGTTTGGGGTTTTTTTTTAAATAGTTAATGTGGCTCAGATCCAGCAGGCAAACCTGTTTTACTGATGGGGTCTCTACTTAGCCAGTGTTTCTGTCATCAGCCTGACCTTGCAGCTTTCTACAGTGCCATTATACCCTGGGTGCTGGCTTATTTTCATACAGCAGCCCCCAACTACTTGATCCCACTTCATCTACTTCATGGACACAGACATTTGTTGGGCTTATTAGCTCAGCAGGAGCCTTATCATATTTTGTATCTGAGGCTGTTGGAGATGTCAAGAGATGGAAATGCTGTGTAGCTTTTTATCCTCCCTTCTTGCACTTTCTCTGAGAGCCCAACAGTGCATTTGGATTCAATGCTCTCCTGCCACTAGCTGCTGAGATCTCTTTAAATATGTCTAGCTTTGCCATCTGTACCAATAACACTGCAAAGGCTTAGCCATGATTAGGCTGTCAAGATTTATTAAGTTAAAAAGTATCAAAGTTTCTTGCTGCAACCCCAGACCTTTTAAGAGTCCACCTTCTTTAGAAACCCTTCCCCCTCCTGACTAACACTACAGTCAATGTGCTTCGCTTGACCTTGACCAACATATGCACCCGGGGAACACTAATGAATTTGGGCCAATTCATCTTGGAACTCCAAATTTAATCAAGCTGACATGCCAGGGAAAGCAGACTGTAATTAACTACTAGCATTTTAGGTAATCTGTAAATTTCATAAACTTAGCTCAATCTGTTTCTGTGGTATTAAGCATATTTTTGTGGATTTGTTTAACAGACTAAAATTGTTAAAATAATACAGTAATAACAATTAAAAAGAAAGTGTTGTATCAGAGCATTAAATCCCTTTAAAAATTACCATTAGTCCAGGAGAATAGGATGCCACCAAACAATGTATGCTTAGCAGCTTGCCTAGTAAAACCAAGTGAATCCAGTGTTATCATTTCTTTTTGAAAATGATTCATCCACTCATTTCACGATGTGCATGTTATGAAAATGTACAATAAGTGAAAATAAAATAGAAAAAATCCCTTGCTCAGTGTTATCTTTCAACTGGTTTAATTTTAATGAAGAAGAGATAGGAGCATCAAAAATTAGCGCATAGGCCTCCTGGTTTTTTCTGCTTAATTTTATTATTATTTGTATAATGGTAGCATTCAGAGGTCCTGGCCAGGATCAAGGTCCCACTGTGTGAAGTGCTGTATGAATGCAAGGTTCCAGCCCTGAGGGGAAAAAAAAAAACAAACCAAAAAAAAACCAACCCGGTAAAATAATGATTAAAATAATAAAAAAAAGAAGATAAAAGAAAAAAAAAGCCAACCCACCCATCACCCTAAACCAGACTTCTTTGAGACTAGTATTCAAATCTCCAGGTTGAAAGAGTTCCTCTGACTATTTTTTACTTCTTTTCGTATCTGCATGAAGCATCAACAGCACACCTAAGCTCCAGGCCCTCCACAGTGGTGCTGGTGGGTGAGAAATTTTGGGGTGACAACAAATATAACAGAAGAACAAAGTCAGAGCTCAAGCAATCAAATTATTATATATGGATATAAAAGGAAAAAGCCCAACTAACAAAGACTAAAACCATCACTATGTTTACAGCATATCATCTCAGAAATTATAAACCTTTGATATTTTAAATGTAAGAGTTAAGAAAAATATTAAAAGAGGGACCATTCCAAAGACTGAAACGTATACATACATATATACATATTGTATACACTTATTTCCTGCAGATCTTGTTAAAGGGAAGCAATCAAATAACATCAGATATTGCTTCAATCAAATAAATGTTAATTATTTAAGAGCAGAGGCAGAGAAGAGCCAGAGCCATTAAATTAGGTTCCCTTCCTTAATATGTGTTTCATAAAAATGCCACATTTTGGAGATCTTTCTATGTTTTTTAACCTAAAAATTAATGAAGTTTTTTAAGGCAGACAGCAGCACAAAGAACTACAGTGAATATGAAGTTCATCTACTCCAGTTGATCTTTGTAGTCTTCAAAGAGAAGGATGAACAGCATTTTACTGACAACTAATGAAAATTCTTCACTTTTGCAGTGTGTAAATACTTAAATAAGTGCATATACAAATAAATGTACAGGGAGTGACAAAACGAAGCATATGCCTTAACCTTTTCATGGTGATTATGGTCGCTGTGGCTAGAAAGGAGGAATAAGGTCTGTGCTCAAACATAACACGCAAACACACACACAGTGTTTACACACACAGTGATCATATACAGAAATACATATATTCTATAGGATGAGATTTTTGACTCTGTTCCAGATGTTGGGCCATTTTAGATGGACAAATCGGTCCTGCAGTGTCTTTCATGAAATTTTTTCTCATAGTGAAGAAACCACAGCATAGCACCACATGATCATAGAATATTCTTTACTGTCTTGTGGCCAGCACAGTCTTTCATTTCTAAAGGTACTGGACCAAGGGGAATAGAACCAATTCAAGACTTCCTTCCTTCACGAGGCTGGAAAAGCTAGGCATAAATTGCTTCTTCTCTCTCTTGGTAAACAACTATGCACATGCATGGGTCTCAACAACAAAAACAAGCATCTGGTTTTTGTGCAAGCTCAGAGAGCTGAACAATGTCTCTTGTGTGCCCTTGGTTTATAAAACTGAAAAAAAATCTACTCAGGCCTGTTTCTTAATGTATGGAGTACCCAGGACTTTATTTTGAACAAGGCATGAACACAATTCAAATATTCAAAAAAGGTGGAGTCTACATAGGCGTGGCCAATAATGTGCTGGATACTTTCAGAGCTTTAAAAAATGTCTTCATATATGTTATTATGATTTATTAAGCAAATTCTTGACCCTAATAGCTAGTAAAAGCTAGCAAAGTACAACTGGCTACTTTAATGACCGGAAACACAAATGCTGGTTCACAGAAAGTAATCTCCCAACCATGATAATGTGCAATAGATCTTTCAGGACACTAAACATTTGACCAAAATTATCTCACCTGCTGTCAAATACTCTCTGAAATCCTTTTCTTGACTGGTCAATGAGAACATTGTGGTACAAAGATATGGCTTATACCAACATATTGGAGATATCATCATCTGGCTACGTGCAGGAACAGACAATGCAGATTGTTTGGGTGTTGGTGATGGGTGGCCTCCAGTGACTGGGTGAAGAAATACCCAAGGTGGTGTAGAACCATTTCTAAGTAGACCTCAGCTGATTGTGAGATAGTTATCCATCTATAGGTTACCTATATGGAGCCCTGCATGGATTAATCTTATTCATTCTTTTCAGAGATCCCTGGAGATAATTGCAGTACCACAATTTTGCTGAATTTTCATCAGCTCCATGACTGCCATCTTAGAGCCTACAACCAATTTTATCTCCCAAAAGAGGGAACATAAAATTATGAGAAAAGTTTAAATTGATGCAAGGATCTGAAGAGCTAAAAGGCCACTCACAGCTGAACAAGACACTTAAAAATTTTAAAGCAACCTCCTAAAGGGAAAAGTAAGTTAATGCAAAACACTGAAAGGAGCAATCAGTAATGTTGACTGTAGCTTCAACAGAGCATATGCCCCCACTAGCTGATAATGTAGAACAATCTTGAGGCTGTATTAGATTCGTTGATAGTCCTGACTACAGAGATGATTGTGGTAAGAAATGGTTGCGCTCCCACTTCCCCAAGAGGCTGTGCCTATTGCTGTCAAAAGAAGATCTGGAAACTGTGATTCATGCTTTTATCATCTTCATGTTCCTAACTTAGGGCTAAGGGCTCCACAGAAGTTTCATCTTGTGCAACACTCAGCAGCCCACCTCTTAAGCAGGAAAACCTGCCAAGAGATCATAATGGAAATCTGCACACTCTAATGGATTTCTGCATTCATTATCCAGATACAAATCAACTTCCTGGTCCTTATATTTAAGGATATTTTAGTTACTGGCTTTTAGCCAAGATCCACCATGCAACTTTGCTTATTGAAAATGCTGAAGTGTATGCAACCTATGTGCAAACACTCAGAACTGTTTCGTGTATAGGCTCCTGCCCCTGGAAGGAAAATTAAACAGAATTCAAGATGTAGTGCAAATCACATCATCTCACAAGCACATCTTCCCATAATAGTGCGGCTTTAGGAGGGATGACAAGAAGTGAAAGAAAAGGAGTGAGAAAAAGAAAAACGAGGAAAACCTCACCTCCAAAACCTGTCACCTGAAGTAGAGATATGGAAAGAAGCTTTTTGTTGACATCCATAATTTACTTTGGAATGTGAGAATTACAGACATATTACATGTGTTGATAGAATTAGTGACATATAAAACTTTCTGCCCAAGAAGCTTAGTATCTGAGGGTACTCATATGATATACTGAAAGGGAACAAAAGGAAAGAGAGAGATGATTGGGATGGAGATAAAACTTACACACTTGCAAGGAAAGTAGGAAAGTATTTTCATATCAATACATGATATTGATATGAAAATATATTCAACTCTTTTTTGGCTACTGAAAGCCGACCTACCAAATGTTTTCTTTAAAGTAACCAAGGAAAGAAGGGGAAGGAGAATGAGGAAAAGAGAACAGAATATCAACTAACGGGAGTTAGAACCTTAATTTAGTACTTTTGCATGTATTTTGTTGCAGCATTAAGTCACAGATATTTTGAGAAAATCTAGGAACTACCTGGTCACAGGATTCACATTTTAGCTAGTTCTAGAAGTTTATGGTGCATATCTACCGCTGTAGTTAGAGCTTATTTTGGTCTTTTCAGTAATGTTTAGAGGAAAATGTGCATCAAAATAAATCCTCATTCCTAGGTCTAAATGCAGCATAAATAATTATTGTGAATCAAAATGGTTTCCTTGTATTTTTAGTTTTTCAAGGTAATATATTTCCCAAGCACATAGAAGTAAAATTCTAGTGTTAAGAAAAGAGGGAGGAAGCATCAAGGTCCTAAATTTTAAATTTTTCATCAGGATCAATGTTTTCTGAATTTGAGCTTTTTCTGCTCTAAATTGCTTGTGTTAAAAGTAAAGAATTTTGAAACTGAGGGCACAAAAAAATATTTATTCTATTGCATTTTAACAGTATGGTAGGTTTGTCCACTGGCTGGTTTCCTGATGGTCTGCCTGGTTTTATTCTAGCTCCTCCCAGCTCTGTCAGAGCTACTAAGCATGGACACATGCCTGAGCAGTGGTCTCTAGTCTGAAGTGACCATTAAAGATATTCTGTGGTGGAATCTCTACACAAATTAGCAGGCACTTTCTGTCTCATCAAGAGATGTGGCTTTCTCCATGCTACTCTACATCTGAGTTTCACAAACACAGAGATTCAGGGATAAGGCTCCAGTGGAATCATAAAATATTTGCTAGTCTGTCATTACCACGAACCTGGTTGTTAGTGGGGTGGAGTGCTCCATCTACTTTCTGCCACTAGCTCCAAGACTGCTGACAGATTTATGTGAAGAAGAATGCATATGCACTTCTAGCTTCTGCCCAAAGTGGTGAAGGTCATTTTTTTTTTCTCCTCACAGATGGACAATCCCAAAGTGCAGCTAATACTGTCACAATAAGTGACTCCAATATTGTGAAGTTGAGAATAGGTGAAATGGATAAACGTTTTTTTAAAATTAATCCAAATACTATTACAGTTTATATGTGTAAGGCAAACAGTAGGCTAGGCTATTAAGGCAGGGAAGAAACTAGAGTATTTTCCTCAAAGACCTTATAACCCAAGCAGCATATAAACAAAGAACCTGGTCTTGGGAGATTCTGAGCTCATACATACTACAGTGATAGGTACAATAAAACAGCCTAGGTTGGATTCCTAGAGGATCCTAATTTACTCTGAGGTGGTGAAAAAAGTTTGGTGTTAGATCCTGTTTGATGCAAGAGATAAAAAACCCCCAAACTGTTGAGAAGAGTTCAGAACACCAAAGCTAAGAATAATTTTGGCGAGGCTTTTAAAAGCATATGGGGTGCTGTTGCTGAAAGGATAAGTAGTGAGTCTGAAAGGATAAGTAGTGAGTCCTGGATTTCATTAACTAGGTGCAAACCGTTTAGACTGATGGCCCTGGTTTTATTGCTTTTCATTGCTGTTTAAAAATCACTGCTCCCACAACATCATGGTAACTTCACAGAGTTTGAGATTAGCTGGGGCAATAGCTGGGGAGATAGCCTCAGGCTTGTGTGTAAAGGAATGTGTTCAAGGTCCTGCTTTAGGTTCTGCCACCATTTGGTTGGGGTTGTCTAGATGGAGGAGGTAGATACTAGTAAGCATTAATGTGAGTTTATGGTAATCTGGCTACACTACACAGGCATAGCCTTTAATAGAAAGTGAAGTGTGTAGCACCAAATAATGCATACTAGGAATATCCATACAAAAAGGTACCTATTTAGACAGGAATGAAGATAGAGTACTTTCCTTAAGGAACTTGTTATCTAAACAGCTTATAAAGAGCCCAGTCCTGTGAGGTGCTGTAGTTAGTGCTCTATTAATTTACTCCCCTGCTTACTGCATACTAACTTCTTGTATAGACAAGCAGAATTTAAGCCTTGCAAATCTGTGAATGGTTGAAGTGATCTCATATATCCTTTTTAATGGGACATCATGTAGGTAGCATCATCATTAGCCAAATTGTTTAGCTTTGGAAAGCTCCCTCTTACACAGCTGCTGCTTAGAGGTGGAAGAGTAACTCCTGCAGCCACAGCTGATAACACTCATGGAGTGGGCCAGTGGTTCTGCCACTATGAATGGAAATCAGAAGACTGGGGGAAGTCATGGAAATACATTTTTCTTATGTCATCTCACTGCCTAAGAGTCCTCCCAGGGTGTTGGGTCCTCCCAGGTGATGTCCTCCTCCGTCCACTAATGCTCTCAGCTCCTAACACTAAGCATCATTTATTGGTATTTTTCTGTGGGAGCAGCAGCTGCTAGAATGGCTCGGGCATGTTAGAGGGGTTCCAGAGGGAATTCTTCCTTTGCCTCGTCTAGAGCTGCAGGTCCTCATAAGATGGCACACACTGCAGTGTCATTCAGTGGCTTAGAAAAATCTGCCTGGTCCATAAAACGTTGCCAGCTCAGAATATACTAGGTGTATCTAGTACAAGAGGTTCAAAAATTATATTTCATAATTCACCAAACACATGAGCAATTCCTGGAATTGAACAGTTCTGTTCAGTCCTTTACTCTTTATAAATTTATGAGTGGGTTTGTGGCCTGTCACTAATAGGTCTCTAAATTAATAAGCTGACGTGTATTGCAACACTCTCTAGGGCAAACTTCCTTGAAGTTTAGAGTCTAGTGACCTGCCTTATGTCATGCTGTGGATTCAGCCTTAGCAAGGGTGGAATTTTCAGTCTGCTTTTTGTTCTGTGATAGTTTACAATAAGTCAGCTTCTCATTCCGTGTCATCAGTTAATGTTAAAAGCAGAAAAAATAATAATCACTGTCTTCTAGCACTGAACAAGAAGATTAATATCTCATTTTAATGGTATTTTTGAACAGTGGGAAGAGAGAATGGAGCTCTTTTTCTTTACAGAGTCTACTTCTTTACAAAGGAGAGTGAAGGTACCCCTGTCTCATTGTGTGCAGGCCATGGTTTAAATCTGTAATCTCTACTGCTGCACAGAGTCAGGAGTCTTGGGCTTCAGTGTGCGCATACAGAGCTGTGCACCTGCTCACCACCTCTGGTACTGCCAACCTAACCATGCACCAGCAGAAGGATAGGAGGTTACACTTGCCATGGCAGCGCTGGGCCCAAAGGATTGTACTCTGGCTGCCCAGAGATTGCAGATGTTCTAGGCATGAGAGGCAGAAGCGTGTCCTGCACTAAGGGGCTAAGCCAGGCTATTTTTTTATACAATTCTCATCACTTCCTGCTTACTCAAGGAGTTTCTTCAAGCCTGTGGTCAAAGAAATGCCTAATCTCACTATGGTAACAAGCCACAAAGAACTGGGAATCATATTGCCAGCTCATTGTATTAACGTTTTTTTTGCCTCCTAAAGAGCTTTCTGATTCCTGTCTGCAAACAGGTAAGTCTTGTACACGTCACATCCCCACAAGCACTGAGCTCACATGTGTGCGGTGGTACACATTTGTCTTATCTGCACTGGAAGACTTACGTATTGTGGGTTTAACTGGGCCTGTGAAGGGAACAGCATGTGACTAGATATAGTCACAAAAGTATATCAGGCTATTAGTTATTTAAAAATGGTCAAAGAGATAAAAAATCAATTTGGGGGTGGAGGATTGTGAACAGAAATAACGGAGTAAGCACTGCAATACACCCGTCTTCTCCACATTTAACTGTTCAGTCCCCACATCTGTAGAAGGAAAGTGTGCTTTAAATGAGACATTCAGCTGGCATAAATCAGGAAGCATCTCTGAAATCAGTGGTTTCACATCTGTGCATCAGCTAAGCACAGTGTTGCCGAGTTTTCATCATTGAAGACCAAATGAGTATGATCGCTGCATGTTATACAGGAATTATTTAGTAGGCAGAGGCTAGCTATCTTGCTAAACAGGAACCTATTGCAGAGGGAATGCATTCATATACAGCAGTAAAGTGCCTGCAGTTCTGATTAAATAAAGAGAAAGGCAGAAACCCATGGAAATTAATATTTCTGTAAATCATAAAAGTAAGCCCAAGCTTATTAACAATTTTTATAGGCATTCTATAAAACAGAACAAATATATATGTGAGAAAGAGAGAGAAAGAGAAAGACAAAGAGACAGAGACAGAGTGAAAGAGAGAAAAACATAGACAGATAGAAAGGGAGAAAAATGTTTAGGATGCAGAGATAGAAAGGTAGAAAAATGTTAAGGATGAATGCAGCAAAAAAGTATTTTGAACAAGAATAAAAATAAAGATCATAGTTCAAATTAAACTGCCACACAGTCTCTATACATGATCTGCTCATTATATATTTATTGTTTCTTGACTACTGAAAAATGATCACTATCACTGCTATTTTCGTGTGACTTTAAAAAAAAAAAAGAAAAAGAATACATGTTATCTTCTGCATTATCTCAGTAGCCTAGGTTATATACTGCACATAGTTAAACACACAATGATGAAACATTCATATAGGCTGCTCTCCTTTCCCAGCTTCTCATTTTTACACAGAGGATCTAGATTTGCCAGATTCTCTCCTTCCTTTGGCAAGAGGGCAAGCAAGCAGTCGTTTCAGAAACTGATGCCAGTGCTACCTATGAGTCAGCGTGATGTATTTAATGCTCCATTTGTTAGAGGCTAAGTACATTACCCCTACAGTGCCCTAACCTCTAATGGCTCAGTGCCAGGGAGCCCAAGTCTGGTCCTGAACCTGTATTACTACTCCACATTTTACTGCAGCATCAACTGTCTCTAATACATATATTAGATCTAGGCATCACAGTGCGTCGTTTTAGCATTAGATTCTGGTATTACGAAATGTATCTTTTTCAGAATATTTCTTATTTCCCTGTAATGCATCAAAAATGGGAATGAAAAATTAGACATGAATTCGAAGTGCAAAAATTTTATCTTTTCATCATTTTGTACTAAAGCTGGAGTAAAAATATAGGTGTTTGTAATATGGTGCACAGATCTGACATATAGCTCTTGATGTTCAGGGTTAAATTTAAATCTACATTGCCTGGTTACCAATCTCCGCAGTTGCACCCAGGCAGGACTAGGAAAGATTGATGATTGTGATTGTGAGATTAATCCTGTAATGTTTACAAGACTTCTGAGCTGAAACCTGGTTGGTCATATCATGCTATCCAGAGAAGGCCGCTTGGCTTGCCAGGGTAATTTCTTCTGATGCAGTAAATAACTAGGCATAATGAAAATACTCTGATGTATTCTACTGCCTGATTGATGCTCTGCATGCGATATGGCAAAGCAGTGCACTTCCTATCACAAATTTACATATACAAACCAGCAGAAGAAGCATGATAATGTCAGCATCCTCCAGAAGCCCTAGGATGCTACACAATTTTATAGCAGTTATGAATTACTGTTGACCTTTCTGGCCTCTTATACCAGTATGCTAGACTCAAGCATATTGAAAGTCATCAGTCTGAAGCAGTCATTCTTTACATAATTATGGCTATTTGTGTGTGGGAGGATAGTGTTTCTTTTATTGTTAAAAATTAGCATTAAAGAATATCACTGCTGCGATTGAATGGTCCATCTGTTTTAAGCATATATTTTAACAGGAACAGAGAAAAGTATGATTCGAATTCTGCAAACTATTTTTATAAGCCAAACAATGCCAAAATGTGGACTTTTACAATTCAGTACTTAATGAAAAAGCATGGCTTGTGTCCTGGTTTCAACATAGACCTTTTTTTTTTTTTTAAAGCAGGCTAAAAGGTCTTAGCACTTAGCACTATCATTTAAACTAAATTTCTTGCTGGATTTTGCAAGTCTAAATTAACAGGAAATATTCAGTAGTGGTATAAAAGTCTTTCAAGTACAAATATAGATTAAATCTTTGAAATCATGTAGATGCATTAGTTAAAGGAGCTTCCATATTTCATACTAAATATTTGAATAATCAGGCTTTCAGAACATCACTAAAACACAGTTCCTTATTATCATTTGCATTTTAATGTCCTTAAAATTATTACACTAAGGGAAATGTTTTTGATACATTACAGCATTTCCTCTAAATGTGTGATTATGTTAATGGGTTTTCAATCAGGATCCTAGCCTGACACCATAGGAAAATTTATGCAAAGTTCATACCCTGTCAGGGCCTTTAATCAGGACCATTTATTAGACCCCTGCCTTCTTTGATGGTTGCTGCTCCCTTTATTAAATATACTGACTTGGCCATCTGAAGAAAAGGACAATAAAAGGTTACTGGGGATGAAAGCATGAATGCTATTTGCTCATGTTTCCTTTACAGACACTTCTTCAATAATTAAGGAAGGGCTTTCTTTGGCCTTTTAGGCTTTTGAAGTGCATATCAAACATAACACTTAGTTCTTGTTTTTATGGAATGTTTAATGCACAGATTTAGGCTTAAGCACAAGTAAACTAACTTAGAAGCTGCTAACAGAATTAATTTAAATAATTTTCACAAAAATCACTGCAGTCACGTATGTCTACTGACTAGTTGAGATATATTGAAGTGAGGCAATTATACTTACTGTAATTTAGAGAAATACTGAAAACAATGGCTTCCCCCCCTTCTTTTTTTCCTTACACTGGTTATTTTTCTAGCTTTTTCTGGGCAAACCTTAGCATAGAAAAGTCATCACTGCATCTGATAAAACAGCTTTCAGTGTGAGAACTGTTTCCAAGATTCCTCAATATACATGCTAGTTACTTTAGAAAATTATTTAATACACTGCTTAAGGATTTATAGGACGGTTGAAACTGGCATGAGTGACACTAATTTTTCCCCTGGATCGCATGCAGAGAAAAACACAACAAACAGCAGATCTAACTAAGTAGTATTGACAACCTGGGGTTTGGATACAAATTCAATATGAGAAAACAGACTCACTTCAATGAAATACAAATAAACAACGAATTCTGTTTTGACATGTCTAAATAGGTAGTAGGTGACTGAGAGGCTTGGGTCTCATAGGAAAGCCATTAGTGGAGCATTTGATAGGAAAACGTTTGATTTGAATGCAAGTTGCGTTTCCCCTCAGGGGGTGATCTGAGTGGTATACTGGGGATTCACAGGCGCCCTTTTCACTAGAAAATGCCTGCTGGGCTGTATCTTGATAAATGAAATTTGTAGGATCTCCTAATACTAACAAGTATATAACTATATCATCTATTTAGAAGGCATGCTAATTATATTGGTTCACTGATGTTCATTTTCTCATTCTGCAAAAATATATTAAAAAGTTTTAATAATGAGCACCTGGGTCAATTCTATGTCCAGCCTGGAAAAAATAATAATACTTCATTAGTTTAATTATCAATATTTATTGCTCTGAAAGAAGGAATTCATTATTTTTCCCCACAAGCAATTGGTAAATATTCAGTGAAGTGATAGGATTGCAGCAAGAAATTAGTTACATAAATGCCACTGACCTGATCTAGAATAGAGTCTTAAGCTAAGAAACTTTAAACTGAATAGTTCTCTGGCATCTTTTGTGCCAGAAACAATATCCTAAATATTATCATGGCTGTCATAAGTACTCATAAAATGAATAATCTCTAAAAAGATATTCAGATGAAAATGAGTACATCCTTATCAGTATTTAGATATCTACACTCCTTAGTGTACAGCTCTTAGGATGCTAGGGGTTTTTGAAACAAATGATTTGGTACCTAAATTGCACAGCTGAAAAAAGCAATAGATTCAATAAAATGGGAAGATTTGACTTTTTTCTCACATCAGAATCTTATAGAAAAATAATTTAAGGTGTTATTTTATACACTAGTGTGTGACCCCCCCCCCCCCCCC
>VZRV01002667.1:393031-410531 GCA_013398115.1 Falcunculus frontatus
CCCCCCCCATAGACCCTTTAAAATTCAAATTGTTTCAATTGGAAAGCAAGAATATTCAAAGAATACAGGGCTAAAAATAAATAAAAGAGGCACTAAAGAGTTAATGTTCAGAGATGAAGCTTGGAGTTAGGGATTGTTTATGATGCCAAAAATGTTGCTGAAGGTAATCTTAGTAAAACAACCCTTCAAAATTAGTATTACATTTAATTGCGTGCATGTGTTTCTGATATATCTCATCAGTGTTAAGCATCATTTTATCTTTCTGTTTGTGCACACAAAGAAGCCAGCAGACTGAATGATACTGGTAATGCCTGTTAGTTTGAAAGCAGAGAATGCACGGTATGCAGCTTAAAGCACATCAAAGAAAATGTAACAGGACCTCAGTATGTCTTCCTATTAGACAACACATTGTTATTAAGTAGAAATACTATTTCTTGTATTTATGCAGTTTAGCAGATCAGAAGATACCTTTCAGAATTAGCAATTAGTAAAAAAAACCAAACTAAAACAAAACAACCAAAATATTTTCCCTTTCAGTGAGGTAGACAAATGAAAAAAGAAATGTTACACTTTCATGAATAAAGAAAGCAGGAGGATATTAATTCATGTAAGACACAGTTTATTAGTTTATGATGAAATTAGCTATCCTGATTAGCTAAATGGATCAGGTGTAAGGACATTAAAAGGGATAAGGTGGCTTCTGAACACATAAGAATATGTAACTTATCATATAAATATATATCTGTATTTGTTCTATATTGCTCATGCGCATGCACACACATTCTGCATATGTTAGGCCTTTCTGAGAAAGAGGCAAACAATATAGATGAAAATCAGCATCTGCGAAAGGCAGCAATCCCATGATTCCATCTGAGCCAATCACTTAACATATCATTCATAATGCTAGCCTGCTTTCATCATCCTCACCCTGTCACTGGCATCTTTCTTCATTTTCTTCTGCTTCTCAGTTCCAAGAAAGTGGAACCACTGTATCATTTACTGTCCACAACCCAAGCTGCTGATTTAAAGGCTGATTTTTTATTTTCCGTAATGTCGTATAACTATCCTTTCTGCTTTCTCTAAAAGTTTAAGTTCAGGAAGATCTTGGGTAATTTTAGCACTGAAGACTGTTCAGGGAGCTCAATTTTCTCATTTTCCCTCCCACATTCTTCTTTTCATTATAAATTTTATAATTACAAGCTTTTAAAGAATATGATATGCAGTTCTCCCTTTTTTTTTTTTTTTTGTTTTGGGTTTGGGTTTTTTTTGTTGTTGTTGTTGTTTTTGTTATTTGGTTTTCTTTGGCTTCCAGGGTTATACAACTTAAGTAGTAGCTTTTATTTATGCTCAAGAAAATTTCTAAATTAATAAAAAATGCTGCTATTGTTTTTTTTCTCTAATGACAAGACACATTATATTTATTAAGCATATTCCCCAAATGTTGATAGTTAGATTGCTTTTATTAATGATTCCTGAAAGCAAATAGAGTGCATTTTTTTCTTCTCTTTTTTTTTTTCCCATATTATTATTATTGTTGCAGTGGACAGTGATGACTCTGTGTCTTAAAACCTAATCACTAGTGCCTATTAAATTTGGGTTTCATATGTTGCTGGAGGTAGAACTGATTATCATAGTGAATGAAATACTTGTTTGGCGTATTCCCAGAGGGCAAAAAGTCATTCTTCAAGGTGATGCATCTCATTTGAGGAATACATTAACAATTGAAGGCAGTTAAAAATACATGTGAACTCCCAGTGAGGCAAATCTGAGGTTGACCACATATATTTACTGACTGACTCTTGCCTCATTCAGGGGAGAAAACTGTGATATGGAAGGCTGGTTCCTGCAACACATGAGACCTTAATTTACAACTCTAATGTGGCAAGTAGATCATAGCTGCTTAGAAAATATTTAGGATTTAACGCTCTGTATGGGTTTAAGATGTCTTTTGTATCTTAGAAGGTTAAAGAAAAAGTATGAGAAAAGATAAGGCTCAACAGCATTAAAGGTCAAGTTTGTGATAGAAATTAACTTCTTATTTCAAGGTTGTGTGATAAAATAAAGAATAAGACAGATGCATTTTCGAAACCATGCTGAGATCCACAGTGAAAAGTTTTATACAATAGAAAACAGGAGACAGGCTACATAAAGGCCAGTATTATTGCTATGCAATGCCAGGTTACAGAGTGATTGCATTAATTGCAGTAGCGCCCTGAATAGATGGAGTGATACAGAGGATATCCTATACAATTATGAAACATATTATTGTAACAAATAGTTTTTTTCCTCCAAATTCATTTTCAAAGCATGTGATATTTTAGTGGAAAATAAAGCAGAAATAGAAAGCAGGCCAGGGTACCAAAATTTCTCAAGTAGAGATGAGCACTAACCAATTGAAATATGAAATGTAAAGCAACATGATGTAATAAAACCCAAACCAAACCAAAAGAATGCAGTATTTGAGCTTGTTTTGTCATCAAAATAAAAGTTATATCCTACCACACAGATTTTTATTTCTTTGGAAAAAAGTGATTTTTCGGAAAGTATTAATCTTAACGTTTTTAAGCACAAAGAAGCACTGCCATATTTTCAACCTCTCTTTCAGCAAATAGAGTCAGACAGACATGAAGTTTTGCAGAAGAGAAAATACAGGTAGATCAGGCTGGAATTCTTTTCATCTCCAAATAGTATCTTCCTCCATATTCAATGTGGTAATTTTAACTGCAAAATATATTCATATATGAATGCATTCATATGTTTCACACCCTTACAAAACACCCATTAGAATGAGAACGTGTGTATTGAAAGACACAGGATAATAATTATGTAACTGATACACATGTTGCTATCAAAAAAAAGTTCCAAGACAAAAGCAAAGACAAAATCCATTAGGGAGCTAATACACTCCCTCCACCCCCCAAATGTTAACACCTAAATTCTGACTAGCATCATGATATCTCTGCAGCACAACTCAAGCCATTCTCAGTTAGCAGGTACATTATAACTGAAACCCCTTGAGATCAGCCCCTCAGTATAGTCAAGATATCACGACATTTTACTGCAGTCCATCAACCTGTACTCTTCTTGAAACACAATTAGAACTGCTGTGTAATTCCAGGATATCCGTTTTCCAAGGCAGCAGCTGAAGGCAGACTGGGAGGCAGTGAAACAGAGAAATTGGGTAAGGATGAAAAGGGACAGAATTTTATCAGGAAACACCGCTCTGACGAAAGGAATCATTTATGCAGTCCATAATCCAAATTGTTACACAAGAAATCCTTCACTGAGCCTAGAGATCTAACATTACATATATAAAGCAAAATTGCATGGGCCTGTGGAAGCTGGCAGCTATGTGAGACATACGGGGCTGGAAAGCCTGAGGATTCTGCACTGAGAATGATGAGTTAGGATTTAGACAGGGAGCTCTTTCTGTAAGTTTGATTAGCAGATACGTGAAAAGGAACCTAATGCTTAGTCAGAAATTCCTGAAAGGGGCTGTTGAAAAATCAGATATGGTAGGAAGAAAGCAATAGCCAGATGTGCCTTTGGGGAGAGTGAAAACCTTAATGCCTTACCCATGGCTTGCTGAAAGCCAAGGGTAGGTCTGGTTAAAAATACCATCTCGTTGTGGAGGTGCACATCTAATAAGCTATTTAATAAGGTCCTTAAATAAGGAACCACAGAATCCAGAGCCATTGCAGAGAGGCACCAGTCACAGAGTCAGTCAGCTGTACTCCCAGCTTGAATGTACTAGAGGTGCACATTTCTGAAGAGGATTTATGATCTTGCCTTCAAGACTCCAAAGGTAAATCCACCATGTATTTTGATGTTTGATTGCCCCACTCAATTTAATTTACAAAATAAGTAACTGAGGAGCCTTAAACCCTTGGATTCTAAAACCTGTCATTTCTTTCCCCAAAGCCCTTTTTAGATTCTCTTAATCCTTCTCTCTTTCTGGTTTTCTATGTCCTTGCTGAAGTATGGATGGATATATATCCTACTCAACCCTTTTCCTGTGCTATGTACAAACTGAAATTGAGTTCCACACTGCTACCTGGTATTGTTTTTATTTTCATACCAAAGGAAAGTGTGAACTGTGGAGGCAGGTCCTGCAGAAAGAGCAGGATCAGCCGTTGTCTCTGACTGACTCAGTACTGTGTTTCAACTCCAAGTTACGGCTGCCCAGAATTATTCAATTCTCTTACCAGAATCCTCTTTTATTTCACTCTCCAATATATTATGTTTTATTGTCCTGTATTAAAAAGTACAAACACTACCCATTTTTCACAAGCCATTCAAATCACTCTGTGAAAGTGATATGTGCTCATCATTTGCTGCCCCACCAACATCTGCATCACCTGAAAGATGTGATCCTGACATCTGCATTTTTGATTAAGAAGTTAGCTAACGTTGGATCCAGGCTTGACATTCTGTGTCTGACCAGAAAAGTCACTTTATTGTTTTCTATCAAAACCAACTAGTTTCTGTCATCTGTCTATAAGTCAAATTTTTGTGGTCTATTAACCACATAGGGTTCAACCTGTTATTAACCATAATATCTTCTAGTAATAAGTCAGTTGGTTGGAAGAAGTCCATGTTACCTGCAGAATGTTTCTATAACTGAACTCCTTAATCCTATTGAAAGACTCAACCAAAAAACTACATACAACTTGATGAAAATTCCTGTCTTTGGAGAATAATTTGGCATTGACTATACTTTTGCCTCTTATAATTAAATTTCTAGCTACTTTGTGAGTAATGTCTTTTTAGTTAAATTCAGTACCATTCTGTCCCATTGGTAACTCTCTGGTTAAACTTCTGAACCCTTTGAAATATTTGGAAATCACTTACAGTCTTTGAGTCCCTTGGAATTTGTCCTGTTTTCCATTTCTTTATGGCAAAAATTTATGATTTATAGACATTATAGATAGTTCCTGAGTGTGAGATATCTTGGCTAGTTAACTTAAAAACGTTAAAAACCTTTGCCACAGAGGGTAAAGTTCCAATTACAACTGCATCACATGGGACAGGTACAGATCTCTGCTTTTTTTCAAATAAATAACTGAAATATCTGCTGAATATTCCCATCTTTATACATCAGTATGTGATCAAACCTAGCAGTGAACCTAGAGATGTTACCAATAAGATTTTTAAAGCATTCTTACTTTTTTAATTCTATGGAAATTGATATTTCATTGAAATGTCATTTAGCTCTCCTAGAGGTTTTAACTTGCTGCTTATATACACTTTCATTTGCTTTTCCATTTTTCCTTCCATCATATACTGTTATTTGTTCTATTGTCATGTCTATAGCAGTTTAAAGCCAAGAAATCCAATATGACATTTTTTTCTTAAATTCTAATTTCATTGATATATATCAGGTTATCCTTGAGAAATTTTTACCTGTTAATACTTGCAAATTTAGGAAAATCAGCTGCTTTAATGTAACAGTAGTTATAGCAGTCACCAGTACTGCTTGTATTTGCTTTTTGAAAATTTTCAAATCAGAAATTCACTATATTTATCAAAAAAAGAACATATTATCATAGAATATCTCGAGTTGGAGGAGCTGAATCCAGATCACTGAATCCAGCTCCCTGCTCCTTGCAGATGGAGGAGTGCTTTCAGATGCCTGATACTCTCCTATCCATCTTTGATGAAACATTCTCTTTAATATATTTAGAAACTCAGATAGTTTCAAAATTAGCTGCATGAAATTACATTCTAAAGAAACAATTTTTCCAGTCGGTGTATTATTATGGAACCCTTGAGGCTGCTTCCTGGTTTGAACAGGTATTTTGTCAGATGCCCACCTCTCACACCATCAAAACTTTGTAGCAGGCACAACTTAAATCCATAAATATGAAAGGCTTTGTGATTTTGAGTGATATCTGCCTAAACAAATCTCTGATGTAACGTGCTACCTTGTGTATTCTGCTACATTCTATCCTTGCAAAATTGGCTTAATGCTTAGCTTTAATTTTCCATTCAGATGAAAAGTCCTGACAAGTTTAAGTAACCCACTTTATGTTTCTTCTTATGCATTATTACCTTATCTTGTTAATAAATAATCAGTTGCAGTATCTCTGAGTTTGGATTTATCATATGTGGGATACCAAGGCAAGTTCCTGGACATGCACATTTTAGATCAGCAGTGGTCACTAGTTTTGGAAGCCTTCTACTTGGAATGAAAATGAAAATTTTGTGGATTCTGACTAAACCATTTCTTCTTGGCAGTGAGCTATTATGTGTTAGTTTAAATTATTATTTTAAATTATGCTAGACAATTATATTTAATTCATAGAATACATTCAAACATTCAAACATTCATCCATTCTTCCTTTTAAACTATATCCTACCAAACAGAGGGGAGTACCTTTCTGCTTACACCCTGGTGTCCCCCTTACGTCATGCTCTCTGTTCCTCACCTGTTTTTCGGTGGTCATCTTCCCAGGAAGAACGTATTCAGAGGAAGACCAACAACTATATCACCATCTCTGCTGAAGGCATACCTTTTCAGCAAACTTGTATCTATTGTTTTAAAGTATTAATACATCTTCCATCTACAAACTGGGGCTACTACCCCACTTCCTTCAGATGGATACTTGGGGAAAAAAAAGGCTTTCTTCCAAAATATCTGTGCATTTTGTTTGTCACTTCAAAAATATAATCCCTACTGTTACAACAAAGTTTTATATGACTATTCTTTTCTAAGCTCCAAATGCTAAAGCACCTGTGTTTGTATGAGTGTCTATGCACAGGTTGCAAGCTTTTACAGATGACAGTTTCACATGTCATAAACATTCCTGTCCCACAATGCCTGATCTATGACTGTCCCAAAAAGAGACACTCCTGACAACTTCTTCAAAGCTGCCACATATTCAGAGAGCGCTCGCCCTTCTAGCTGATTTCCCTAGTGTAGTTTGTATCATTCTGCAATAATGTTTGTTCTAAGAACAGTATATCTCCTCAAAACATCAAGCTTTTAAACCAGTTTTTGTGGTGTCTGTCAATACTCAGTCAACTTTTCTCCTAACTTGGCTTAGACACCACCTTATGTTTTTCTTCAGTAAAAATTCATGAGAAAACAAGCCTTGAAGTTTTTTATTTTTACCAAATAAAGCTATTTTCATTGTCTTCCTTTCAGACAGGTTGACTTTTCCTTTTGTAGACTGTCCTTGATGTGATTGGGGGCAAAAAAAACCCTGCAGAGCTTTTAACTGATTCAGACCAGTGCTGGATTCTTGACCAACTATTCCTTTTTGTATTTGGAGTGGAATCTTAAAATTCCCACTGAGTGTTCCTTAGCTAAATGATAACTTAATAGAGAGTTGTTCCTAGGAGAGATCCAACATAATTCAAGCAAAGGAAAACAGTTCTGGACACAAGTCTGTAACCACAGTCTGACTTAATTAGAAGCATCACAAGTTGCAGCAAATCTTCATTTCTAGATGTGTAGTGCTCCCAATAACTCAAGCACTGGCGGAAGCACAGACACAAATTCTACCTCATACATTCCTTCAGTTTCACCACTGGCTTCCTAATCCAAGCTCTCTAATCATACATCTCCCTGGAAACAAAAATTTCTTTTATAACTTTAGAACCCTAAGGAACACTCCTTCCCCCTTTTCCTCATTTTCTAGGCACCGCTGCCTTTCTTAGCCAAATTCTGCACACAGACTTCTAGGGATTTTAGAAACAAGATTAATTAATTTAAATTTGATTGTTTTGAAATCCATTATCAGTTCATATATTGTGTTTCTGATACAAAAATGCGAGAGAAAATCTGAAGAGACTGCAAAGAATCTGCATACAAGTTAACAGCACTCTGATTTTGAAGCATGCTCAGGTTCAAATGTCTCAGCTGTACTTGTGACACACCATTTAAAAATACCATTTCAGGAGTGGGGTGACAAGAACTGGCTCTAAAAAGGCTAGAGACCTTATTCAGATTGAGGATCTCAGAAAGACCTTGTCTATTCCACCCATCCAGTTCTCTCCAATGTTGTTGAAGAAAACTTGAAATTTTACATGCAGAAATTACAAATATTCTAGACATAAAGATAATATTGCATAAGCATCATACTCTGTTTGTGATTTTAAAAATCCTGCTGCACAAGCCCATCCATTCTCAGTATCATATTCATACTCAGGGCATCATAGATTATCTGCTTAGGTGAATAGGCTGCCCTAGAGCCTTAGGATAAGGAACACATATTTTTGCCCTCTGAAAATTGTAAATAGCTACAAAAGTTTACTTACGTAGAGTATGAATATCGGTGTCACATCTGAAGTATGTCTGAACACATATTTTTTCCTGTAAGAGAACTTTCTTTAGCATGACACCTACTCTTTCATTATCCCACACAGCCTGAGTAATTTTTTTTCATCATTGGCTGACTCCTGTATCCATTTAGAAGCCAAAAAGATCAAGAGACATAGCTGAAATAATTCTGCCAAATGTGGA
Organism: Falcunculus frontatus; assembly: GCA_013398115.1. Lineage (NCBI taxonomy): Eukaryota > Metazoa > Chordata > Aves > Passeriformes > Falcunculus > Falcunculus frontatus. The sequence continues at coordinate 401,499 of VZRV01002667.1, forward strand.
GAAAGAGTAATTCTTTTCAGTAAGAAAAGAGATAGCAACTTTACCTAGGAAAAGGTGCAATCCCAGACCACAACATTTCTGGCGAAACAGCCCTAATAATTTTTTATGAACAGAGCTTTTTTATTTGATAGTAATAAAAAAAACCAATTAGAAATAAAACCCTGGTTGTCTCACAGACTAAAGGTGACAGGCTAGATAGGTAATATTTATACAACACATGGGCAAGCACTGACACTGTTTCATAAGGCATTCTGGATATTTTACAATGGACTTATTATTTGCAAAATAATTTGCACTTTTGAATCATATATTCCTCTTTACAACATTTTTTTTTGTGCATGTACTGGCAAAATCTCAATAAGCAACCCACTGTAAAACTTATAAGTGTAAAAAGACATATTACTCTTTGTACAGATTCAATAAATAGACTAGCTTTTCTTTCCACTGTTGAATATTGTGATTAATGCTGAAGTATTCTAGGTAATCACAAAGGTGAAAAATCTGAAGCTGTGCAGCACTGCAAATTACTTAAGAATAACTCAACTTGAGTAAATCATCCATATGTTACTTTCAAATGACAAAGATATCCAAATCATCTACAACACTGACATCTTTAATGAGTCAAGGTTATTTTACCATTTAGCTTACATGTGAAAATCAATAGATAAGCTTTCTCTTTAGCTTTCAGTCAAGTTCAGACACGTTAGAAGCTGGGGGAACTTAAAGTTTATTTGTGGTCCTATCATGCAAGATAAAAATCTGAAGAGGGTTATTCTGATTTTACCTTTGCTTGACCTCAAAGTTTTACTAGTTTGAGGTTTTAGGATGTCAAATATATGTCACATCCGACCTTCTGTTGTCAAACAGTTTTTCAAGATATTGTACATAAACTTGTCTTTTTAGGTGACTAGTAACACGTTTTCCAAGTCTTATCATATGAATGAAATGCAGATTTTTGATTTATCTGATATAGCTGTGCAAGTCCATATTTGGAACAGGGACACAAAATGCATAGTTTATATACATAATACCTACATATTTTCTTTCCTTGCTCAGCGAAAGAAGATACTATATTCTCCTTTTAAGACCTTACTATTGATAGAGCAGATCATTCACCTTTGGTACTGCCACTTTAGTGTACCCCATGGACAAGGAATTGCCACCGGCTGGCCTGCATTGAATCTTCAGAGCTTAGCTGTGAGAAATATCTTCCATAGGTTGGGGGGAAACCTTGGTTTCTGAAAAGAAAGGAGGACATTAATGACACTTCAAAAAGAACATATTTCCTGGAAAGACCAGAAATGACTGCACCTTTGCAAGAATTCAGCTGATACTTCTAGTAGCTATAGGTGTAATGCAACCAACCAACCACTGTATATTTGTGACCAACAACTACCAGACTACTGGTATATATTTTTATATGCATCAGTACATATTTTTAATCAAACTTTAATCACACAGTTCAGACTGAGATACTTGAAAATGTAGGGAAAAGAAAGCAACAACACTCTTTGTCAGCTGGTGCATTCTAAATCACGTACATTTTGTGTCTAGTGTGTACGTGCCACACAAAGTCTACAGTTGTGGTTCTGTTCTATGTCCCTCACTCATTCACTGAAGGACATCTGCTATTCAGTCATGAATATCCTTGTTTTTTCAGATTGTTTTTGTTTGTTTTTAATTTTCCTCTATCATCTAGGCAGTGGCAATAGAGCTGAAATGATGCCCCTTCCACGGCTGCTTCTTTTCACCAGCTTTATTACTTTATTTCTCTGTACATGCTTTTGAGCTTTCTTTCATTACAATGTCTATCAGAGCATTCACATCTGTCCTCCGGGTTTTTTGGTCCTAGCGTATATCACCATAAGTGACATCCTTTTCAGACACTTTTGGACATCTAAATAAATAACAGCATTTTTAAACATTCTGTTTGTCCTTGCCCTTATTTTATTCTTTATTACTGTATTTTGATTTCTATTCCTTTCAACCAGTCCACTTCATTCAATATAATTTGTTTGACAGATTTAGTGATTTTGCACCATTCTGACCCAAGCTGCAATTAGTAGCATGATGGTGGTCAGTGTCTGTGTCTTCAGACATTCAAAATTATGATATGTGGCTTATGTATATGAATTCAGGCAGGATGAGTTTGCTTAATAAGGCTGGAGCAGTCACAAGGCCAAGGAAGGTAAATTCTGGGCTCCTCTGTACAAAAGACATGAGACTCCTGGAGAGAGTTCAGAGGAGATGACTGGGGGACTGGAGCACCTCTATTACAAGGACGGGCTGAGGCAGTTCAGCTGAGAGGGACCTCATCAATGTCTATAAATACCTGAATGGAGTATGACAAGTGGATTGTATCAGGCGTTTCTCAGTGGTGCTGAGCAATAGGACAAGAGACAATGGTCAGAAACTGATGCACACGAAGTTCCACCTGAATATGAGGAAGAACTTTACTCTGCAGATGACTGTGTGCTGGAACAGATTGCATTGGAACAGAGGTTGTGGAGTCTCCCTCACTGGAGATATTCAAGAACCATCTGAACACAACCCTGTGCCATGTGCTCTGGGATGATCCTGCTTGAGCAGGGAGGTTGGACTAGACGATGCACTGTGATCTCTTTACCCGTTCCAGACTCTGTGATTCTGTGAATATGCTTGGCTTATTGTGAAATGTAGCAGGTTTTTTTGCACACTTGCCTTTAGAGATGTAAAACAGCAAAAGAAGCTCAGGTAGGACCTGCAAAAGAGGTCAGATTGAGGACCTGGAAAAGAGCACAGATTGAGGTGCTTGTCTCCCTTGGCTGTTTCTCTGCTCAGCAGTAACAGAAAAGGCATGGTTCAGAGGCACTTTCCCCAGAAGAAATGTAAAATGTGTGTATGCTATCCTTGGATTGCAATGATCAAAGCTGCTGAGATCAACTCAAATGAGTGTAAAACAGAGGCATATTTCCATTGCCATTGCCATTCATTATCTGTGTGATATTGTGTCTTTGTCTTCTTTAACCACCTAAAAACAATATGGTTTGAAAAGTACCTTTATCTATACACAAAGGGGGAACAGCCTAATATTTATGGGAAGCCTTTTCATCCAGTTTATATAGCCCATCACAGGGTTGTGCAATATAAGATTTTATCTTCACACATAGATATATTTTAATAATTATTTTGGTGCCTTTAGATAAAGAATGACGAAAACTTGTCTACTGTCTCAATATTAATGTTAAATATAATACAGGCTATAAGATACAATGTGACAGGATTGCAGGAATATTCCACAGTGATGGCAAAATTTGTGATATCTCTGACAGAAATGGTATTAAAGAAAGCCCATTGTGAATCTGTTCATTGTTTGTCACATTGTAGACAAAATGATTAATTATACAGTCACAGATATTTACTTGGACAATGTTTTTAAAGTGTTCCATTATATTAACAGTAGCTATATGAACTTTGAATGCATTACTTGGAAAAGAGACTTTGCCTTCGAGCCTGGAAAATGAACTGGCCTGGTTGACTCATGTACCTCAGTTTCAGCTGTGAGGTATCAGGTATCTCAGAAGCAGGAAGCACTGGCTCATATCAACTCTTTCACACATTTGGACCTTGCTACCCCTAGTCAGACACCAAGTGACTACCAGTCTACTGGGAGGCACTGGTGCCCCTCAGATAAGTACTTGGGGTCAGTGAAACCCACTGAGGAAGTGGACAGGAAGAGGAAAAAAGCCCTGAACCATTCAAAAAGCCAGCACAATTATCTGTTGATAGGTGAAGTAGCAACCCAGAGTATGACCTCCCAGCTGAGTGCTCTGGGAGAAGGCAGGTAACACATACCTTTCATGTGAACAGCCTTCTGCTTGCTTCCCAAGGCATGCACTTGTATTTGGGTTTCTGCCTCATCTGGAAGGCTGTGCAGCTAATTGCTACTTACTTTGTGAGACCAGAGACCAATTGTACAATGACTCTTCCCTGCCTCTACTCCTGGTTGCAGCAGGCATCAGTCTCAGCTTGCTGGAAGCCCTGTAAACTCATATTTCCCGAGGATGGGAACAGATCTCAGCAACTGCAGTGCAGTTAGAAGAAGTTCCCTCACCACCTCACCTGCACTGTACACTTTGTCTCTGTTCCTGAGAGCACCAGGGTCTGGGCTGAGTGGCACAACACCTGGAATGCTGTGTTTGACAACGTCAGTGGCAGGAAAGGGCTCTGATAGGGATTTAGCAGTGTAGACAGTGTGAAGTATGATTGTATTCCTTGTTCTTATCTAGTGGTGGATTTCTTTGGCTTTCTCTGTTCACAGTCAGGTTGGTTTATTCGTGGCCACAGGAACGTTTGGGGCATTCAGCCATGTTTTCAGAGGTGGTTTTAAGTATCTGGATTTGCCTGTAATATATATTGCTGTAGCAGCTTAATGGTGGCCAGTACAAAAACCTTGATTTTGTTGAAAGCTGAAGCAGGAATAATGAAAGTGTTAGAAAAGGAAGAAAATTCAGAGGATCTCCTTGGAAGTTTTTTTTGTAGAATTTGGTTTTGTAGAATTCATTTCTTATTTCTTAGGGATACATCGGGAAAACTTGTCTTTCTCAACACGGACAGTGTTGAAAGTGCCTACAGGTGCACAGTAAATGCTATATTCTATTTGGGTTTTATTCTTCTTTTTCGTGGTACTTTTCTTTCTGCCATTTTATTTTATTTTATTATTTTATTATTTTATTATTTTATTTTATTTTATATTTTTTTGTTTCCTTCTTTCTTCTGAGAATCATTTCTGTTCCCCTTAAATTTTTTTTGTGTTTAGAAGAATTAAATTCCTTTTTCTCAGCTCTGCTTATATCCCTAAAACATATATTTTGATATTTGCACAGAAAAGTATTAAGAGCTCTGTAGCTCTGACTTTTTGAATAGCACACAGCTTGACAAACAGTAAAGGCTCATTGAGAGAACTCACAGATGAAGAATTAAAACTTTGAGGAATTAAATAGTTTTTCCAAGACTGAGATAAAGAAAAATTTCTAAAATATGGCAGAGATGGGAGTTAATAAACCAGATCTTGCCAGTCGCAGTCTGTACCTTCCTCCCATCCCTGTGAGATCTGGTTTTAATCCCAGTCTCTGCATCAGAATTCCAGTGGGAATGAGATCTTTCTGTGAGTCAGAGCTAAAGATGTACTCTAGCAGCATGCTGTGCTAAGTTGTGGTCAGCCAATCGAATATCAAAGGGATTAAGTCTGTGAATCATTTAACGGGAAATTTCTCCTGCCTCAGTAGCATTGATGTTTTAAGGTGTGAAATTCAAGAACGGCTTAGTTCTCCTTTGGTCAGACAACCACTCTGCAGCCTGAGTTATCAAGAAGCAGTCAAGAAGATCCCCTTGGGTCATGTGGCTGGTATACATTTTTGTATTACCATAGTAGGCTAGTTTTAACCTGCAGGATGTAATCCTATTTACCTCACATGTGGTCTGTGCCCAAGGAGCATGTGCTCCACTTATATATATTATTTGCATTACCAGAGTCCCTGGCAGCTGAGATCATAGACCAGGGCACTATTTTTCTGTGTGGTATATAAACATATACAAAAACAATGCCCTACCCTTCACTTAAGGGTCTTATATCAAAACATAGCAGATAAGGATAACAGAAGGAGGGGTGAGGAGCAGAATTTGTCAGCAGACTATGACCTTAGGATACTTCCAGCCTGTTGTCAACATTTCTGTTTGTATTGCTGAAAATTTTGAAAGACAACTTTCAAAGGCATTTTAGAGGCATTTACTCATGGCTAGGGGAAGCATCTCCCAGGTAGTGGAAATAGGTGGAAGAGCAGATAGCAGAAAATGTAACAAACAGGCAATGAGAATAAGTAAAACGGGCAGATGGAACATAGAAGTCGATCTCTCATTATGGAATAGAAGAAGTCAGGTAGGAAAAGGGTAGTTCAGAGAAAGAATTTTGAGACCAATAACAGCTAATATTTAGTTGAGCTATAGAAGGGAGGGGAGATATTGTTAAAATGTCATCAAGCATCTTTGCTTACAAGCCAGACTAGACTGTGTTCATTGAGTTTTGAGAAAAACAGCAAAATAAGGCTTGGAGAAGGTTTCTAGGCTGTTTTTCGTTGTTGATGTTGGGGCTTTGTGCATGTGTGTGTTTGTGGTTTTGGAGGGGGCGGGGGGACATAGGAGTTAACATTTTAGAGGTTAATCTGAAAATGTACAGTGGGTAAAAAATCTAAAGAAAATGGAATTGGTGAAGGTGGCTGGATTATGGGCATGAGTGGCAGGCAAGATGGTGATCTTGTTCAGAGCCACCAAGAGAGAAAGCAACAAGAGACATTTCCAATGGAATTATGAAATACCTTTTAATAGCCAGTTTATGCTCGAGAAGAACCAGAGGTAAAAAAAAAGACCAAGTATGGGCAAAAGAATACAGGTCTGCAAATTAATAACATCTTTACATTACCAGCAAAAAAAAATGCTGTATCAATGCAATTTTTTTTAAAGAAACTTCTGCAAAACCCAGGAGGAAAAATATTTAAATATAGGTTCTATATTGGGCTGAACTAGAGAGATGGTAAGAGACAATTTCAAATAATAAAATGATGTCTGAATATGTCCAGCTCTGCTTTCCCATCTCAGTAACAGCAATTCCCCTTATGGGTTTCACAGTATAGCAATGAGGCAAATGGACCTATATCTATGAGATGTGTTTTTACAAAGCAGGAATTTCAGCACCTACATTTATTGTAATTCACAAAATACCGATTGAAATGTTAACAGGTCTTGAAGCTGCCAGTGTTATATCCGAACACACAGACCTCAGTGGTCCTGTAACCCATGAATGAGAAGTATTGTTTATTTTTTTTAGCTAAGGTGATAATTTTCAGCCACTGGTCATTCTGAATGTACAGTATTTCAAAACCATAGCCCCTCTGGAGTATCTAAGGTGAAATAAAAGCAAACGTTGGAAATCCTCCAGTTCTTATGAAATGGAACAGACTTTTTCTCTCATCAGCTCTATTTATTACAGAGCTCAGGAATAAGCCTGGATTTTTTATCTTTCCTCAATTAAAGCATAAATCAGCATTAAAAAACATTCTTAGTCATGCATAAGGTACATAAGTTCGTAAAAAGGATCTGTCAGTTCTTGAATAGCCGGTTTCTCCTGCCTTTGTCGTGATGTAGTTAAATAGATGTTTGCTTTTTTCTCTTCATGTTAGTGATTTTCTAAGGGGCTGTCTCTTCATAGTGTTTCTTTAGGTTAGCTGGAATAGCAGATCCTTACTGCATGTACAGTAAGTTTTGAACCTGGTTATAGAGACATATAAAAGTGAACCCTGCTAGGAGCTCCACTTCTCATGCTGAGGTTTAAACACCGGAATTGGGTTCCCAGTGGATTTTCACTTTCACAAGTACTTAATGCAGCTTTAGGTGTCCCTAGGGCAATCTGAACTGGACACTGAATATCCTTTTTAAGGGGAGTGAACAATGCCTTAGTTCCACCTCTCTTGAAATACAGGATTCATGTTTTCCTCTCTTAAAATTTAGTGTTCCTGGAGGCAGTCAGTAGCATTAGAGAATGAGACTGTATTTATCTATCCCAAGGCTAGGTACAATGTAGGTAAGGGCAATCCAAGCTTCCCTGTGGTGCTTTGTCAAAGCTTTTTAACCCTAAGCTGAAAGGATAACCACTCTAGAGTATGATTACAATTGAGACTCCAGGTGTATTAAAAACTTGGGCCTTTAAGATTGGCAAAAGCTTTTGATTACAGAAAATTCTGTGTTACTTTTTGTGATGTGCATCTCTGTACTGGGGCTGCACTGAGAAAACCAAGCAGATTTCACCTTGAACTGATTCTCACACTGGAACTCAGATCTCTGGAGATTTTCTTCTTTTTTTTTGAAAAAAAAAGTGATTTTATTTTTCATGAGAAAATGAGATAAAACATACTTTCTAGGAAAAAAGACCAAACCCAAATAAAAACAAACCCCCTAGTCCTAGTAAACAATTTCTAAAAGAACTGAAAGCAAACAATAAGTAAGAATAAAAACAAGGAGAAAATGAACCTGCTGAAAAAAACCCCTGCTCTTTCAAAATTAAAATATATGAGCTTTAGTGGTGGTTTAAGGATTGTGATGAATACATTAATGCTTTACATGACTTGGAGGTACTAAACACCTCTGTTCTATTGAGTGTCCTCGACTCCTATTGACCTCAGGAGGAGCTGAAGGCATTCAGCACTTTGCTTGATTTGGTCTATCTGAATATGAACAAGGAGGCAAGCAAAATGAACAAAACCAAAATATTATTAGCTTGACAATATTCAAGTATTTTTAGTAAAATAAATTATATTCTTTTTATGGAAGCCACAAAAAATCTGCATATCTGCAGAGTGCTATATTTCATTAAATATTCAAATGGCATTTCAATATTTAAACAAAATCCATAGGCTAATTTCATTATTGTCACAGGCAGAATATTATATTACCTGAAAAGTGCTCAATAAGATTGATTTGTGTTTCTCTGTAAAATATAGTCTCCACTGACCACTTGCCAGGTTGGGTTACAAGAGTCTTTCAAACCACAAACAGTGCTGTGGTCTTTACAATGCATTGCCTGGAATTCTCAGACTGTGCTTTGAAACCCTACAAAATATCAATGACCACCTTACATCTAATCACTAACCAGACAGAGGCTCTTTTCTGAAGATCTTTTGAAGTACCTATTAGTGTAAATCAAAGTTTTAGCATGTTCTTATCTTTTTTTTACTCACTTGCCTAGAATATTCATAAATGATTTGTACACTTCAGCAACCTACTTAAAAGAAAAGACAATAAACCTTTAAATGTTATAATTTAAACTCTTCCGCATTCTTTTATGAACCCCATCAATCCCATTCATAATTAATGAAATGCAGGATGATTCCTGGATGAAATAAGTTTTCGTCCTCATTGCTAATCAATATTTCTGACCATATCTGTTTCATTATTGACAACATCTAGCCACATTTACTCTTATAATTAAGTTATAGTTCAACT
>VZRV01002667.1:413031-434379 GCA_013398115.1 Falcunculus frontatus
CTGTAACACATACTCGTCACTAGTTTATACATGTACATTCATGCGTGAGATTTTTGTACTTATTGGAAGGGGATTCTTTACTTAGTAGAATCCAGGAGAAGACAAATCAAAACCTTAAATAGAATAACATTTACAAAAAGATAAGGCTACTAACACAACTGAAGTTTTTAAAGACAGAGTAGGGAATCAGGTTGCAAGAATCAGCCAGTAATAACAGAAAACTACAGTCAATATTTAAAGCAGAATTTTCCAGTATGAGGTGTAACTTTTGAAAGGGGTTGGGCATAGACACCGGTCAGCATTTTCAGAAAAGGAGGTGTAGTTGTGAAAAAACAAAAATGAAATAAAACAGAACAGAAAACACAGCTTATATGTGACTTCCTAAGAATGGCTGCCTGAATTTGTTGACAGCCTTAATGTATGGAGTATACAATTTCTTGGAATAGTTTCCTAGGCAAATATTCACAGCAATACCATTGCAGCATCCATCTATGTCTTTCAGAGATGATCTTTAAACTTTATTTTATTTAAAACATGAGCAAATGTTCATTTTGAGGGAATATAGTATGCATTATTGTTTTGGTTTTTAACGGTTGAGGAAAGGAAATCCCAAAAACACTAGAAGAGTTTTTTGTTTGTCTTGGTCACTGATTAGTGTTGATTTGTTGAAAAAGGAGAACTGCTGTTTCAGATAACCATTTTAGTGTGTGGCTGAAAGAATGGCCTACTGTCTGCAACCATTATTTTGCACAGTTGGTGTACATACAAAACAAGACAATATTGAATAACACACACTTAATGCCACACCTCTTTTTCTGCTTAGCTAGGAATTCTGATTATAGTGCTCTGAATATTTGTTATTTTCTGGATTGGAGCTTAAGTCAGAAGCAGACAAGAAAAATGTCATCCTTTTGTTTTATCAGTCCTGTTAAAACACACAGGACTGTAGGCAAAACACTGGAAGAAAATTATGACAAATACTTTTAAAATGCGCCTAAAATGATTTTTTTTTTCTTATTTTCTACATGATTTATAATCCAACAAGGCCCTGATGTGAGGAGTCCAAATGTAACAGAAGTGTTCCACTATATTAAATATAGTTATTGGGGAATTTACTTGAGTCAACTCAAAATATCAGTTGCAACAGAAGTATACCTAACAAATGAACACTAGCTTTCCTGGAAGAAAATGGCAAGGCAAAATAAACCAGTTCAGTTTTGAACTTGTCATTAGAATAAGACTTAAAGCATGCCATTCCTCTCAATGAGAGACCTACCACGTGACACAGAATCATAGAATTGCACAGGCTGGAAAAGACTTTAAAGATCCTTAACACTTTCACTTAGTTTGTATAAGCAATTTCCACTACGTACCTTTTTCATAGAATATTCACCAAAGACTTCTGAAAAAGACAGTGAGTTTTATTACTTTGAAAATATTTTATTTCCTAAAGACTAGATCATGTGTTTAGCCGCCATTCTGAACAGTGTGCAAAGCAGACCACTGATGTATGCATATGAGAAAAAGGTCCACATCAGAATTATGCCATGAATTAGGAATTTAGATTACAAACATATAAAAATCTCTCAAAAACAGATGTGATCTAGTTACAGTTTTTGCTCTGTTTATTCTAAAAAGCATATGGAATATATTAGTCAAGAAATTAGCTTCTAGTAAGCAGGAGTATGCATAGAGGTTATGTCTAAAGTTAAAGTTCAGCTATCTTCAGGTGACCACAGACAACTTATATTCATCTCTAACATGGCACATTTAAAGATTACAATATCTAGATACTGTTGCAGTTTTGTGTTTGTGTTCAGACAGCTGCCTTGCACCTTTGTGGTTTATTTTTAGATGGTAGGCATCGGCATATCTGAAAGAAAAAGTGGTTCAGTTCTCAAAGATGCTAAAATTCCTTCAGCTTTCTTTAATTTCACTGAGAATAACAAAAGTGGGAATAATTCAGTAGGGAACTAGAACTGGGTCATTACTATGCATAGAAATAGCTATGTTCTGCAGTGTCATTTGTAAAAGTTGTAGACTCCAATGCAAAACAGAGGTACTCAATCCACTATGTATGTCCTTGCTGATTTTTAACTTTAATTTCTGGCAGCATTAAAAATAACCAGGGACTAATAATGGAAATAATGACAGTTGACAAGAACTCATAATCTTTTGGAAGCCAGAATTCATCAAAATAGGTTTTAGCAGGAATAGCACAATATTTTTTGTATGAATAAATAAAATTTCTTGTAAAGACATAAGAGATTATTCTATTTTGCATGATACAAATAAAACTGTCCCCAGAAAATTGTAATCTTACACAATTTAGGGTAGTTTCCCATAAATTACATGAGTATATTGGAAGCTTGTTAATAATTAAAAGTCTTTTACTTTTTCAACTCTCAAATAAGTATTAGAGTAAATAATTTCCAGCCTTCATCTGACATGACATCTAACCAATACAGGCATCACAAAATAAATAATTTATGAAAAATATTTATTTAAAGAGCTGTAATTTACCTTGCATTTACCATATGCCGTTCATCCAAGTATCAGTATAAAATATTCATTAGAGAAACTCATTAAAACAAACTTCTATACAATGAGGTGACGGGCCAACAAAAAACATCAATCATCACAGGGGTTTAAGTTATTATTAGTCCATATACATAAACTAGTATTTCAAAGTAAAAAATTATGAATATTTCTACATTTGCCCTGGAATCACCAGGGCTACATTAAAGCTTTTTCTTCACCTATTTCATGAATCCCAAGAAGTCCCTGACAGAAAACAGAGATCTAATTTATTAATGATGAATAAATCTGATGTAATAATTAATGGGAAATCTATAGCTAATCTTAATGGAAGAATAGCTAGGCATGTAATGATATTTAAGTCTAGCATAAAAGATCTTAGTTCATGCATTACAAGCAGGGCAATTACCTGTGCGTGTATGCAACTCTAGATAAACAAAAGTGTACCATGCATTAAAACAGTGCAGGACTCCCCACAACCAAAGATATGGAGTCTCATAATTCATAATACATTGTTTTGAAACTGAACCTTAGGATAGAGAGATGATATATCAGAAAAAGTAAAAGCTATCAATATCCAGCAGTCAAAAATACCTATCTTGTATCAAAATTCTTTTAGGTAAGCAAATAACATGACTTCAGGTCTGAATTCAGAAAACGCAGCATGCCACATCAGCGCATTTATGGGATGCACCTACAGAACCACGTACCTCAGTCCTCTACACAGATTCTTCCACATTAGGGAGTTCTGTTAAATATCTATTTCACATAGACTGCATTTCTATTATACTGTTGATCTGTGATTAAATGTTCTAATAAAATTAACTGGCTTTGCTACAAACAGAACATCTGGAGCAATGTTTAATTTCATTTCAAACATATACAGGAAACACCTGTCTAGGTGAAGTAATTTTTTAAAAAATGACATTAATCCATCTGTTGTGGAAATGCATGTCACAGTTGTCACATTAAAAAGCAATATCAACAAACACAGAAACGGTAAATTACTTTGGAAGTAAGTCTTCTAAAATTAACAAAAAATTAATTAATCCAAATGTTACCATGTCAATCTGATTTCACACTGAATATGATCTCCCTTTTCTCTTCAGACTAAAAATGTCTTTCAATTATTGCACGGTAAAACTTTCAGATGTGAAATTAAGTTACATAATTAGAACATTAAAAGTATAGCCAGACTCTTCCTACATACCCATAAAAAACAGTGACTTAAAAGACTCTTAATATAAACAAAATGCCTTTTACAGGAAAAAAAACCACATTAAAAAAGTTAAATACAGAGGTTATTTAGAGTTGGGACCCTCACAAGTTCATACAAGAAAAAATGAGTAGGATGTTATGTTTGTACAGAAGTGTGAAAAATACATATGATATAAGACAGAAATATTCTTATTTTATGGGATTTTTCCCAATACTTATTTTCTCCAAGATATTAGTACAAGGTGTACTATATATTTTTAAATACTGTGTGGAAGATGACCAAAATCGACAAAAAAGAAATAACTCTAATATCCAAGGTTATGTGACCTTTTTGAGACAATTTCTCTGCCTTAACATTTCTCCATTACCTTCCTAACTTCTAATTAACTTTCAACCTAAAAATAGTCTTTGAAGGCTATGAACTAGGCTTACTCTTCATTTGAGGTCAAATTAAAGAAATAAAAAGAAAAAATATTAGTATTAAAAAAATACTGAGAGATTCCTGCTTCAAGAAATACTAGGAAAGGGGCTGCAAAGAAACTTCACATGAGTAAAGTTTAATAATTATACATTTCAGTGTATCAAAATGCCTCATCTGGTACTTTCTAATGTTAGAGGCAAAAGAAGTGACCAAGTAAAAATTTATTTGGTCTCTTTATCAACTTGTATGCTCTTCTGCTTCCCATTTAATCTGTTTTTGATCATAGATAATACAATCAAAACAGGTGCTGTTTTGTTGAATCATTTCTTCTGTATTTCAAAATAGAATATTTTGTACCTTCTTGAGTACAACCTGAATTACAGCATCATCTGTTGGGATGGTCCTTTGAGATGGGTTAGAGAATAAAATTCATCAAGAAATGTACAAAAAAAGCACAAGTGTTTTTTAAGTACTCTCAAAGTACTCTGAAAGTGATTTTGGGACTGAAGTTTCTGTATCATTACAAGCAGTGTGAAGACAAGAGAATTGGGAGCGGTTTGTGTGGGCCTACTTGGACAAACAAAGTCATGTTTGTCTTACAAACTTACAAACTTACAGACTTACAAAGCCAAAAGTAGGGATAAGAAGATAAATAACTATAGAAATCTCTGCTTGCATGTCAAGGGGTCTCAAAAGAGACCATGGGGTTTATGCCTTACATGCTCCTGTTTGCAGGAGGGTGAGAGAGCTCCTTGATCTTGTGAGGGACAAACAGAAAATCATGCTGGAATCATAAGAGGAATCAGTAGTACCATATGTGCTGGACTTCCACAGGGGTGTAAGTGGGTTTATGGCCTTAGCACACCATAATAACCTTGCTGAAACATGGCAAAAGAGAAAAGCTGGTATGATTGACAAGTTAAGGCTTAGACATATGAAGTGGGGCAAAAGGTCAAAGTTCTGATCCCAGATTGGCAAGAAAACTGTAAACAGACTAGGAGGGACTATTTAACAGCATTAGACAGGTCAACAATATTATCTGTATCATAGAGCTTCCAGACAGATAGCAGAAGCACAGACTTTAGAGTTTTAGGACTAGCAACTTCTAGGAAGGACAGGACTTTTCTTTACTGAATGTAGGCCCAGTGTGAAATGGAGGTGAAATTCATAATGGATTCAAGAGGGAAAGCAAAAAAAAATACTGTGGTAGAGGGATTCCCCACTTCAATCTGTATCCATGAAGGGAGCTCAGAAGACAGTGGTTCTGTCATATGATAGCAAAGTTCTGTCATTAATGTGCTCCAGACAAGCTTGGGCAGAGCTCAGCAGTAAAGCCTTGGGTGAGGCTTGACTCTTCAGAGGTACAATTACAGAGGTGTAACAGTCATGTGAAAGGGAAGCACTGTGTAACTACATCTTGTGGGCTGGACCTAATGTCTGAACTGTTTCTGAATTCTCATAGGTGTTCTGTGACGGCATTTAGAGCTGTTTGCTTTGCTGCAGCAAGGTTATTTGGAATAGGGACTCAGAAAAGTGAATCTTAGTTTTCATATCAAGGTCAGAAAAAGTGAAAATGATCCACCAAAGATAAAAATAATTTTACAAAAGAAAACAATCAAACAGCTCTCTCAGACTTTTTAAATGTTGGATAACAATTACAAGATTGTTATTAATAATCTCTCTAGACTTTTCCAATTCTCCTCATGGGACCACCAAAAGAAAAAATACATAATTAAGACTATCAGTCCCAGCACATCAGAACAAAAAACTCTACTTTTATAGTGAATTCTTTTCAGTCTTATTGACTTATCTTCACGTATATCAGTCTGTTTAGTCAGTCTGCAGCTACCACAGTGATTGGGAATGACAGTGTGACCTCAGTTGGAATTAAGAGATGGAAATAGGAAAAAATTGAGGATCACACTGTGTTGTAAAGCTAAACAACTCAGAAGCAGAGAAGAAAACTACCTCTGAAGCCTTTGTGATGGCAGTGTGCAGTTCTGGTGAAATAAAATATGCCCACGCCTTGGACCACAGTTGGTGACTACACACCCCTGACATTACCATACCTTCTCAGAAGAACAGTGAACAGCCACTGGGGTTCTCCCTTCCTCCAGACATTGCCACTTCAAGGAAAGAGTTGGAGAACGTGGAATCATAGAATCATTTAGGTTGGAAAAGACCACTTAGATCACAGAATCATGGAATGGTTTGGGTTGGAAGTGGCCTTAAAAATCATCTAGTTCTAACCCCCTTTCCAAGGGCAGAGACGTCCTTCACTTGACCTGGTTGCTCAGAGCCCCATCCAATCTGGCCTTAAACACTTCCAGAGATGGGCCATTTAGAACTTCTATGGGTATCCTGTTCCAGTGCTTCACCACCATCACAATAAAGAACTTTTTTCTAACATCTAATCTAAACCTAGTCTCAGTTTGAAACCATTATCCCTTGTCATGTCACTACACGCCCTTATAAAAAGCCCTCTCCATCTTTCTTTGTAGCTTCCCTTCAGATACTGGAAGGCTGGAATTAGGTCACTTCAAAGCCTTCTTGTTTCCAGGCTGAACAATCCCAATTCTCTTAATGTTTCCTCATAGGAGAGATGCTCTATCTCTCTAATTGACTTGGTGCCCCTCCTTTGGACTCTCTCCAACAGGTCCATGTCCTTCCTATGCAGCATGTCCAAGAGCTGGGTGCAGCACTGCAGATGGGGTCTCACCAGAGCAGAGAAGAAAGGCAGAATCCCCTCCTTCGCCCTGCTGCCCATGCTGCTTTGGATACAGCCAGGATACATTTGGCTTTCTGGCAGTGAGTGTACATTGCTGGGTCATGTCCAGCCTCTCATCCACCAGCACCCCCAAGTCCTTCTTGGCACAGCTGCTCTCAATCTGTTCCTCCCACAGCCTGTATTGATACCAAGGGTATTGTTGTGGGGGACTGTGCTAAAGACTCTATAGAAGTCCAGATAAATGGAATCTGTATCACTTGCCCACTAATATAGTCACCCCATCATAGAAGGCCACTAGCTTGGTCAGGCAGGGCTTGTCCTAGGTGGAGCCATGCTGGTTGTCCCAAATGACCTCCCTGTCCTCCCTGTGCCTCAGCACAGCTTCTAGGATGATCTGTCCCATGACCTTCCCAGGCACAGAGGTGAGGCTGACAGGTCGGTTGTTCTCAGGGTGCAGTGGTAATGATGGAAGAGGCATAGGCAGGAAAAATTCTTCAGGCTGGATCTTACTCATTGTCTCACTTTAGCATTCTCATTCCTCACAGACTCCTAGTGTAGTGATGTGCCTTCTGGGCTGTAGTGAGATGGTCGTCAGTCTCATCTACCAAGTAAAAAGTGATAGGAAGCAACCTTAAGTTTTGCCAGAGGATGTTTAGACTGGATATTAGGAAAAATTTGTTCACTGTCAAACATTGGAACAGGCTGCCCAGTGAAGTGGTTAGATCACCATCTCTGGAGGTATTAATAGACTTGTAGACGTGGCACTTAGGGACATGGTTTAGTGGTGGACTTGGCAGTTTTAGGTTGACAATGATCTTAGAGGTCTTTTCCAACATAAATGAGTCTTTGATTCACGTACCACACTTGAAACCGCTGCAAGTGATTCCAGTAACCCAGGCAAAATATAAATGCCCAGTGACTCATTTTGATTTTCTGTTCCGTCAGTGTCCATGGGCTAGAAGTACTCATTTAATCCTAAATGTTCTTCACAGGTGCTGCACAAGCCAACAACCCGAAGTGGTATATAGCTTGTGATCTATCTTGTCTCGTTGTCTGGCCTTATGATGGCTTCTGACAGGCTAAAGAAGAGCTCACCTGCAACTACAACAAGTGGGCAGAGTGTGAGAGGCTGTGGATAAAGATGTGAGAGGAGGGAGAATGGCCCTACTAGAGATGTTGCATGGAAGCAAAGCTGTCATCTTGAGAGATATACTTTTGCTGAAAAGTGTGATCTCGAATTCAACTTTAAAGAGATTTTCAGCATGTGTCAGACTCCTCATTACATGCTTTGTTCAGGGAGATAGGGGCCCAAACCCCTCTAGACCTCAGGGTAGTTCGGCAAGCTCTCTACTTCCCCAGTCTGGGGTGGCTACTTAGGCAGTAATAACAAGTTATAACATCTACAGGGAACTGTCCTGGGATAATCACCTCAGCAGTAGCAGACTGGGGAATGAGAAATTTGACAAGAAAACAAGTCTGAGGAAATACACAAAGATAAAAAGGAGGTCAAGTATTCCAGGACTCTTCCTTGGTGTGGAGCTTTTTTTTTTGGGGGGGGGGGGAGGGGAAGGTTGGTTTGGTTTGGTTTGGTTTTGGGTTTCTATGGTTTGTTTTTGGCTTTGTTTGTTTGGGTTTTTTTTTAGTAATTTTTTTTGTTCTTCTATTTGCAGGGCAGGATGACCCCTTTATATTATTTTTCACAGCTATGTCTAAGCATCAGAAAAATACTTTTTAATATTATTTTTTGTGTGTGTGTGAAACTTTCCCCCAGAGCGTGTCTTGAAGAAGACATCCTGTGCATTCAATTTCAGTACAATTTGAAGCATTCCAAGCCTAGTATTTTGCAGCTTTGGCTTCTCCATACATTTTACTGAACTTTCCCAGGTTTTCTGACTGCACTTTTAGAATGTGATTTGGCCAAAAAAAAATGGGATACATATAAATACTGTCCCTTGTTTTTCAGCTTTCCAGTGGGACAGAGGGTCTTGCAATGTCATTTGCGAGGTTATTTTAAAAGTCGTCTCTTGTCCCTTTGAGACATCTTTGTTTGTATTTCATACTAGCATTTTTACACTCAGAAGCAATAAAGGATGTTACTCTTTAGGAAAGGTCTTCACATTTTTGATCTCTCCAAACAGGAAACTGGTACTTGGTCACAAATTGTTACATTCATGCTCTGAGTTTGCTTTAATGCAATTTGGTTTAACTAACAGATCATTCAGAAAGGTTATCAGATCTTTGATATTCTGATCAGTGTAAGACCAGTTTCATCATTTATATCCAGAGAATACCACCTTATAGAGTCTTAGTTACAGCTGTGAGATGTCATGAGGATCAATCCTGCTCCTACAAATCCTATCTGGATATCAACTTCTGGTGATTCAAAAAAAAAAAAAAAAAAAAAANAAAAAAAAAAAAAAAAAAAAAGATATTTTTCATTCTTACAGAAAATTGATTCATATATCCCTCAGTATTTCCTTGTTCCCAAGTTTTTGTTTAATATAGGTCTCACCTGTGTTTTTACAGGCAGAGAGAGAGGTATGTTGCCTTGATGCTGTTTTCTTTAAAATGTAGAATCTGTAATTATAATCCTGTAAACTTATAGATAAGCTTATAATTAAGTTTCAATAAATTGATTTTGGAATATAAGGTTTTTATGGCTAGGAATTTTAAGTCTATATGTCTGCATGCTTTCTTATGTTATATACAAATGATAGCAGTTGTCATTTTATTTATAATAAGATTTTCAGTCTATTCAGTCTGTTGAGTTAGTAGAGTTTTCAGTCTGAATATTTATTGTACTTCACAAAGACTTTACCAATGGTTGCAAGCATGTGTCTTGGTTCAAAATTATCCAGTACCAGAAAATGAGCTGTAGTGTAAAAAATGATAGTTGAATTTAAAGTCTGAGATATTGTCAGGAATCTCCTGCATATTTAAGATAGAGTTCTATGTATAGAACAATGGGAGAGATTCCAGCTCTGCAAAAGTTACTGCTAGTGCTTTCAGTGAATCCAAGATTTCACATCATGTCTTCCCCGAGGATAAACAGACTCACCTGGTCTTAAAATCAAAGAATATATTCTTATTCTTCAAATTAATAGGAGTGGGAGAGCACATAATCTCATTGTCTGAGGGCATAGCAAAGTACAAATAATATGACTTGTAGCTGTATCTCTTTTAAAAATTTATAAAATTTTAAAATATAAATAGGAACCAAGACAACTTTTTATGTCTTCAACCAGCTAGAAAGAAGGCATGGATATTTGGTTCTTGAAATAAAGAAATATTTAAATCAAAAAACTCTTTCTGTATTAGCTTCTTGGAAATAGCTTTCTAGCACTCATACAGGATTAAGAAGACCTTAGGTCAAAACAAATGAGAGAGAACTGTTTGCAATGTGTTGGTGATGTGAATAAATGTAAAAGATTCCTGTGTAGAATCTGTCAGCTTGCAATTTTATGACAAACCACAGAATTATTTTGGTCCGAGAACCTGCAGTATGATATAGAAACTGCTTTCCAACCTAAAAATAATATGTTTTCTGCAAGGAATCAACATTTTATATGTGGGCAAAATATACTGTCACACTGTGTGATGTTGCTAATGATGTGCTATGCAAAACTGATGAGATACTGGCTACTTGCAAAAAATGTAAAGTGACATTCTATGCACCTACCTTCAGCAGGAAAAGTCCTTGTAACATATGTCATGTAGTAACAATGATACAGCCAACTGACACCAATTAAAAAGTCACAAATGGTTGCTTTTCTCTAATGTTCAAAGAGCTCAAGGAATTTAGATGTGTACATTAAAGATCAGATGCTTGGTTGCATATTCTACAAACTATGTTTTAAACAAATCAGCATACAGATGGTTGTGACAATAACTACCAGGAAAAAGTGAAGGGTGAACTGTCACAAAGTTTGACAGGCCATTTCATACTGAGAGTCTTTCCCTATTGCTGTTTGAATAGTCAGTCCCACAGTATTTCTATACTGTGACTTGCAGGCAGATGGAGGGTGGGTAGGTATTCTGATTAAGGCAAGGGACTAGAGATACAGGAAAACTGCAATAAATATTTTTATCCTTCTATAAGAACTTCCAGTTTGACCTTGGATAAACATTTAGTCAGTCTAACTTGGTTATCTGCATCTGAAAAGCTCAGATACTACAACCTTCCAATCTAAAATTTTCTGCATGTTAATGAGACACTGAGGTACCATGAGAATTAAATTACTACCATAGGCTCAATTTAATCTTTTTTAGATAATTTAGCATGTGTTTTTTGGGTTTTTTTAATGGTTTTTGAAGAAGCCTTAATTGCCAGAAGCCTGTACAGCAAATTAGAGAATCCTGAACTAGTGACATAGAACAGGAAACAGACATTTGGGGAATAAAGGATTGATCAGTTCCCCGGAGAAGAAAAGAGGTATAAAGCACACATCTGGGCTTATCCAGAAATACTGACAAAAAGGGAAAAATGGCAGAAAAACACAGCATGTGATAAAATGTAATGAAAAAAGAAGAAGGAACAGATGTATTAACAGTGCCAAGGTCAGTTTTTGGAAGGCTGGAGAAATTCACCTGGGATAATTAATGATAGAACTCTCCTCTGCACCCAGGTAATCAGATACGACTGCATCTATGGATAGAGTTATCTTTAAAATTAATGAAGAGAAACACTATTCTCAACAGTTATGACACCAAGAAATTTTAATTCTCAAGGTATATGTTGGAGAACAAATGCAACTAATAGCCAAAGGAACTCTGTATTCCTAGATGTTTTTAGCTGACATGTTTCTTAACCAACTATCCCCCAGAAGTACTTTTGGTGAAAGTAACTTTAATTAATTAACATGGAGTTAATTAAAAAGTAGATTCAATTTAAATTAAAGGGAAAATATACAAAAGTAGGACAGTCATTAAGGTTTGGGATTTCAGAAGGATCTATTTTGATATGGGAATTGAGTAGTTAAGAAAGTTTTGTTAAAAAACCTTGAATATGGTCAACCTGAGCTTAAGAACTTGAGGTCTGAAGGTTTTCCAAGTCAAAAGTTTTAAACTTAACAGTAAGATGTCTCATGGATAAAGAGAAGAGACCTTCCAAAAAGAGGATTAACATGTGCATAACCCTCAGAACATGTATAAGCAGAGGCATATACATAATGGGAAAAAGTATGACAACAAAGAAGGTAATGTTTTAAAGTCAAGCTGGGATGGAGTTTACTAGGAGATGTAAAGTGCCTGAAGTGTCTTAAAAGCAGGTTGGCTTTCATCCCACTGCTTCAACTAGAAGACTATTCAAGATTTACTGTGACCAAGAAGTTCACAACTTCTTTTTTTTTCCCCCCCAACTTGAAGACATTCAGGACCAATTTCACACTACTATTACTTGGAACAATATTGACTTTTGGTTTAACGCTCTATTCCCCCTATCTGACGTTCTCAGGAAAAGCAGATCATCCCAACTGTTTTTCTTCTACTTTTGTTTCCTTTAGTATACTTCTAGTTTCATTGAATCCTTGAATGATGACAACAGGAACTGTAGCCATTACCGAGGTGTACTATTATGAATAGTTCCCTATTGCTGGCTCTGACCCCTGACTTTGTAAATTTGCCTTTTCTTGTGTCCAAAACAGAGCTGATCTCATGGTCACCAACTAATATTCCTCCTACCAACCCTTCTTAAGCTGTTTTCCTCGGATGATTTCTGAAAATAAATATGCCTATCAATAAACCATTAGTAATACTAGGATGAAAGAAAAACTAGTTCAGATGAAATATTATGTTGATTATTCCCAGCTGAGGAACTGGAAATAAGTTTTCAGTTACTACATTTTTCTGAAAACTGGACAGACTTTCCTAACTCACTGCTCTACCAAGCAGTAAGACTCTGGTGTCCTTCTGAACATACTTGCAGTAAAAAAAATCCTAAATAGTTTTCAGATAGAGCTAATAACTCTATAAAGGCATTATATGATGTGTTGTCTGTAATTTGAATAGAAGACTCAAAATGTCTTCTCCAGTTGCATGTTTTTAGTTGATCCTTATTTTCTTTCCATGGTTAGATTTCTCTCCATATGCCTTAAATAAAGCAGTTTTATTTCCCCTTTAGTCTTTGATTCACTGTTTGTTGACCTTTCTTCACGTTTTTGTTTGGTTGGTTGGTTTATTTTGTTTTTCTAACAGAGAAGGGCCAATCCTACTGTTGATGCATCATCTCTGTTTATCTCCTTGAATTTATGGTTCAGTTTTAAGCAGCAGTTTTGAAAAGACAATGGCATTTCCAGATTTGAACCCTGATAAAAAGCATGACACAGAGGGAGAAGGAATAAAATGCCTGGAAAATTAAGACTTATGGCAATGTAATGACCCAAGAAGAAAGCACTTCCACTGTAGAGAATTCCCTACAGTAATTTTGGAAATCTCATTACAGACAGATCTTCTGTTACTTCAAGGATAGTTTCAAATACAATTTCCCTGCATTTCTATGTAATGATAAGAAGCTCTATCTGCCGCTTAAGGCCCAACTCTTGAACATCTGTAATTCAGGACATTGTGTAGAAAAAATAAAGAGTGCAGTATGCCAATTAAATCTCCCAGAAGACTGGATTACCAGAGTTTCGTTTGATCATACCCTTGTTTAGTGTTTTGCAGGGTAATAAATAGCGGAGAGAGATGTAATATGCCTGTTTCTTCAAGTTCAAGTGTTAGAGTTTCACTTGGAAAGCCAATATTAACTATTTTATGTGCTTAGTGAGGAAGAAAAGGAATAAGGAAGACCCTTTTTCAAAATGGCTCAACAGCTGGCCTTTCCTTTCAAATGAAAGTGAAGGGGAAAAAAGAAATCAAAACAAGACATTATAATCATACTCTCTGCTATGTGATCCTTTCCTCAAATCTTGCTTCCTTTAGCAGCTGAAACTAGATGCCGTGCCTTATTTTTAGCTTTTTAGAGATGGTTGGTGCTACTAGTTTGATGACAGAAGAGCAGAGGACAAACATCCTTCTTGATGCAAGATACTTAAGGAAAAAAAATGGCTGGTGACTGACTGGTTTAAGCAATTTAAAATTGTCCTCAGAGATGCTAAAAAAAATTATAGAGTAATTTTTCTGAAGGTGCTGCTGGGTGCACACTGCATCAGTAATTAAAAAAAAAGCACCAAACCCTATATAAAGGTTACCAATGTGTATTTAATAGTATTGCTATTATTTTCTCATTAATCTGTTTTTTCATCCAAAAGTATATATTAATTTATCTATAAAAATGTTATTGCTCTTTTGAAAAGATTTCTGGTGACTGGTCTGTTATTTCACAGGATTAATTCTGGATGAAGGGGAAGCTACCAATCTCTGATTGTTTCTCTTGGGTGCATATGTCACCTTTCCTTTAAGTTAATAATTTCATAACCAGTGATATGGCTGATTTGCTCATGAAAATAAAGGCACTCTGATCCTATATGTTATTTATCATTTGGTTTCACAAAGAGAGCACATTTTGATGTACAAATCCATTCTCAAACAAATCTGATTCCTTCCTAATCCATAGAATATTTTGATCTTTACTGGGTAACGAAGTCTTCATTTTTATGTGTAAAAAAATCTCATGTATAATACAAACAACATTATCTCTAAAACTGTGATACATCATCATACATGCAAAACCAAAGCCTAGGGTAAGACAGACTGGCAAGTTAGATGAACCACTTCAATTTTCCATCAATCAAATTATAGTTTATTGTTCAGCTGAACTACCTCAGGCAACACAAATCTAAAAACTGTCATTTTGGAAACATTACATTTTTTTTCTGTCACATTATAACCCAAGCCACAGCCATAAAAAAGAATGTCATACCATTACTGACTGTAATATTCCTTAATTTAAGAACAGCTAATTCATCTGCAATATATACAGTGTTCCCAGGATTTGGAGCTTATAGCAGTGTTCAGTTACAGTAATCTTATCAAATCCCATTAGTACATGTATTATTTTTTAAATAATGGAGATTTTTACAAATTCAATTAAGAATAGAATGGTTGTTTATAACAGCATTTTAATGCCTACATTAGAAATAAGGTTTACATTTCAGAATCATCTAATATTTCAATTATTTGGTTACTATGAACACTAAATTGTAGGGAATTTAATTAAAAATTAGGCTTCTATGGCATACACTTGATGAAATAATGTGGTGTCCTTTTTCTATTTCTTTACAGCAATGAGTGTCATCACTCTAAGGCTCAGAAGCTAAAAATTAATCCAATAAATGTTACAGAACTGGTTGTGTTTTGTCACCCAAAATGTACCTATGTCCTTTTTGATATTTAGGCTATGGAATTCCCCTAACACTGAAAATCAGAAATGTAAGGCTTGTACATTTTAAATGTTCTATTTGCACTTATTCCTAAATAATAGCTTTATTTGTTCCTTTATTTATCCACATTCAAGTGCATATATCAGTTAATAGAGTAAAGGGTGAGAATTACAATGAGAGTTTATATTTCTTCCCTGGTTAAAATATATAGCTTTGAGAGTTTGAAAAGAAAGAGACTTTCTAATAAAAGTATTCTTCCCTCACCATCTATATGCTTAAAAATATAATCATGTTACCCTACAAAATCATAAACTTAATTAGGACACCACTCTTTAAATAATATGTGATGAAATTTAAAGATAACTGAAATATTGTGAGAACATTGACTTCACTGCAAAGATATATATCATGAGAACACCTGTCCCCCCGCTTAAATGACTACCTGCTAAAAGAAAAACCTGCTAAAAGAGCAGATTTACTGTGTAGTGAGGCAATGAATTTAAGAGGTCTCTGCTGAATAAAAAACTAGTTCCATTGGTTGAGCCAGGCCATGTTCTTGAGCAAGTTCAGACATATTAACTGAGCTTTTATGTGGTTTTATGCACCATTTATTTTTGAAAAATCAGGAATTTTCACTGCAACAATTACTTATGCACCAAAGTAATAAAATTCTCGTTGTTGATATTCACCAAATGTATGCTAAGCATATTCCAGCAAGGATTATTGTACGCACTTTGTATGTACATGCAAAAAGGTGAAGGAAATCAGTGCAAGACTACTAAGTGTAAAGAATTTAATCATAGTGTTTGCATTTCCTTTTGGTTTTGTTTTTCTTTTAATCGAAATGGGTTATTCCACGTAAGATACAAATTTTCCTAAGGAATATATTTCTGCTCTTGTGATTCTTATAATTGCTGGTTATATTCATGGATCCAGTTACTTTTGTATCAGTCTAGTACACCAAAGGTATGAGTGAGAGCATATAAGACAAGAATCAAATCCTTACAGAGTTTTTTTTAGAGGATCACACTAAGGCTCATGAGCGCACCAGAATTTTTTGGGAACCAAAAACACCAGTCCTAAATTTTCAGAGCATATTAGAAATTTAGCCACCTCATGCCCTATTCATTGAAAAGTGGCAATACTGGCGAGTGTCTTAAGAAGCAGTTAGTGAAGGTAGGCATCAGACCTTTTCTAACTAACAAACCTATAACTTTGAGTTTTATGTTTTTTCTGCAACAGCAATTTTTCTGTTTTATACTATTTTGCTTCTCCTCCTGAAAAAAATTATCTTTCTTTGACCTGAAAGAGGTCATCTAAGCACTTCTCTGTCTCATATGTGAGTTTTCCAGATCTAAAGGAATCCTGAGAACATAGAATCTTTATTCACAGGGTTTGTAAAAGAGAAGTAGGAAGAGAGTGTCATAAAACTAGTTACAACAAAAAAATATGACTGACCCATCTAAAACTCAGTAAGATGGGTTAAAGTTGCTTCCTCTCAAGCTAAAACACGGTTTTTGTGACTCATTCCACTGACTCATGAATATATGTATATTTTCACTATGTCTATAAAAATTCTTGTTTTATCCTGTTTCACAGGAAGCTGGACTTTCTTACTGTGTTACTAGCTGCTGGCAGTGGAAGCACCCAAACCTTTGGCATATTCAGCCTTGCAATAAAATCCAGGGTGTTTCCTAGATATGGTATAATTAACTTCAAATGCTATATTACAATTATGTTAGGGTGTGACTTACACAAAATAAAGCACTTCTAAGTGAAGACTGATGTGGAATTCTAAATGCACCCTTTTTTTGTCTATAGGTACTATAAATATTTTAGAATACTATAGATAGCACCCAACCAAAACATTTTATGTCACTTAAATTCTGGATTTTAATTTTACAATATGAGATAGATGATTCTTGGCTGTTTCTTTTTTTTTTCTTTAATTTTATTTTTAGCTCATTTAAACTCTTGCTGTTTAAGCTATGAATTAAGCCTAGCAAATCATAGCCACATTTTGCCTAGTTGCATTTAAGATTATGCGTTAGGATTTGTTCAACCTTAGTAATTGTGTTGGTTTTGCACGGCCTGGTTTTTAGTAGTGGAGGGGCCACAGAGTTAGCTTTTGTGAGAAGCTGCCAGAAGCTCCCACCATGTCCAGCAGAGCCAATCCCTGATGGCGCTGAAGATGGACAGGCTGCTAGCCAAGGCTGGGCCAATTAGAAGTGATGGTAACGCCTCCATGACAACATATTTAAGAAGAAGGCAAAACAAACGTGGCGGGGCCGTTTGAATTCCAGCTAGAGGAGAAGGTGAGACATATGAGGGAAAACAACACAGTGACACCAAGGTCAGTGGAGGAGGGAGGGGAGGAGGTGCTCCAGGCGCCGGAGCCGAGATTCCTCTGCAGGCCGTGGTGATGAACATGGTGAAGCAGCTGTGCCCCTGCAGCTCGTGGGGATCCAGGGGGGATGCAGAGATCCCCCCACAGCCCGTGGGGGAGGTGCCCGTGCCAGAGCAGGTGGATGCCTGGAGGAGGCTGTGATCCAGTGGGAGACCCAGTGGAGAGAGAGGGCCCTGCTTCCAGGCTGGAGCAGCCTGTCCTTGGAAGACTGCACCCTGTGGAAGAGAGACCCATGCCACAGCAGTTTTGGGAGGACTATGTGCCCATGGGAGGGACTCATGCTGCAGCAGTTTTTGGAGGACTGCTGCTTGTAAGAGTGGACCCATGTTGGAGGAGTTCACGGAGAGCTGTCTTATGTGGGAGAGACCTCACAGCCTCACAGGGGAAGGACTCCGCTCCCTGAACAGAGGAAGAAAATCTCGGTGACAAACTGACCAAAACCCCCATGCCCTGTCTCCCTGCACTGTCGGTGGGAAGGAGAGAGGGTTTGGGGGAAGAAAAGGTGTTTTAAGGGCTTATTGTACTTCTCATTATTCTCCTCTGATTTTGTTAGTAATAAACTCACTTTGTACCTCTAAGTTGAGCTTGTTTTGCCCTTGGAGTGTTTTCTCCCAGTCCTTATCTCAACTCCTGAACCCTTCGTTTAAATTTTCCTCTCCTCATCTGTAGCAGGGGAGGATGAGTGAGCGGCTTTCGTGGGTGCCTGGCATTTGGCCTGTGTCAAACCACAACAGTAACTGGGTATAAAGCTTGATAAAATTAACATGGAAGCTCTCTAGCAGGTAGAATCTGACATTATAAGCGTTTGTGTATATCTGCTTCAGCTCCTTTATAAATGCAATCAGCCAGTACATTTACATGGATATTACTCCCTTCTAGTTTGCAAGTACAGCTTCCAAAGTAATTTTTCTTGTTTCAGTCATGATGATGAAACAACCTCTAAAATGTGCCATGAGCTTTATGGTTCTTTTCTTTAGGAAGCATATTCAATCAAGCTATTTTTTTTTCTCTTCCAACAAGCTGTAACTCAGCTGCTTCCAGGTAAGTTTATTCTTGCCCCTGAGTTTTTGTGGTGGTCAGGATGTGATCCAAAGTGCACAGGTTTCAGTACCATCTCAGCCCTGAGACCTTCACCGCTGCCCTCGTTTGTGAGTACTCCATGCTCAGAAGAAGGAGGAAGATAGACCCTGGTGTCTCTCTACCCTCTAGCCACGTTTTGAAGGGGCGGCAGCAGGGCTCGGTTATTGACTTCCATTCCCTCATGCAGACCATATTGTACCCAACAGAACTCCCTCCAGGGTGAAAGGCTTTGTTCTAAAACAATAGCCCTTTGTCATCATCAGTTGAAACACTACACTTAAAGTCACATCTCAGCTACGTCCTCTGCAATCTGCCTCCTAAAGCACTAATAATTTCTACTTTCTCTTATTCCTTTGTTAATCACCTTATATTAGGGAAAGTACGAGTGGTAGGAAATGTGGATGTACCTATCGAAATGGGCAAAAAATACAGTTCAGGCATTTTCACTATAAAGAGTGTTTAGTAGTTACAGTCCAGAAAAAAAAAGTGAACTAAAACGAAAATGTGGATGCATCTTTAATAAGAACTCGTGGACAGGTTTCATTTACGATCCTATTATAATGACCTGATCTCAGACTCTCCCGCCAATTTATAAATAGTGAAAAAAAATCAATAAATGGGAATTTATTCATTTTTTCATTAAGCCAATGTGTTGGTATAGAAATATGGCAGATCCCCAGGTATTCAAATGCTGCCTATAGCTTGCCCTTCTCTGAGATCCTTTCTCACCTTTGTCAGATTTTAAAATGCTTTCAAAGGTGACGATCAAATGAGGAGACAGTAAGGTTTTTAACAAGGCAGTCATTTTTAACTATCAAAGTTCTTTTCATTCTCTACAGACACATATCAAGTAAGACTGTATTTGTAAATTCAGGCCATGGCATTAAACATTAAAAAAAAGAGAAGAATTGCCCGTGACATTATTTTGTGCTGGTTGGATCATTGGACAATGTTCTAAAAAAATTTTACAAGTTTGAGTCCAAACAGATCTTTTAGAGAACATAAGACTTACATTACAGACACAAGTTAATCAAAGCGACACTTTCTCTTAGGTTGGTGAGCAGAGGAGGCATATAGGGAAAAGGAAAGAGAGAAAAAGTTTCTTTAAACAAGTGCATGCAAAGAACTAGAAAGTACTTTGATACTACTTTTTCCCCGAATAAAAATGTGCTCTCTTTTATGGAGGATGAAGCTGTAACTCAGTATCTCTGTGCTTCTGAGAGTGTTAATCCTATACAAATGATGAGTATGGAGCAGTACCAACGATGAAATCTTACAACTCTTTCATTTGTTAACACATGGAATACTATTTTTTTACATGTGACATGAAAGATAAAATACTATGAAATACCAAAGAATATAAAAACTAGAAGCCAGAAAATGAGTGGTAGACTTTGAAAATACATCATCTTGTGGGAAAATGACCCAAATGTTCCAGTTTTTATGAGGGTGCTTGCTCCCCTTCTGACCTTTTTTCCAGATTTGTATTTGGAACTAGAAGGATATATTTCCCCTTTTGGAAATCTCTTTAAGAAAGCCTGTGGACAACATGTGTTGGATCAAATGTTTCAGAACTTTAAGGTCTTTCAAAGACTTTTTTTTTT
This sequence comes from Falcunculus frontatus, assembly GCA_013398115.1. NCBI lineage: Eukaryota > Metazoa > Chordata > Aves > Passeriformes > Falcunculus > Falcunculus frontatus. The sequence goes on from VZRV01002667.1 coordinate 433,346, forward strand.
TTTTTTTTGATATTGCAGTTCTTTTCATTACAACTCATTTTGATGATGGTTGGGTGAACTGTTTGGGAAAAAATGTGAACCTGCTCAAAGATCATTGGTTAAAAAAATCTGAATCAAACTGAAGCACGTATTTTTAATATTATTTCTCTGTTTCTGTTTTAGAAGCTCAGAAGCACAAGTGGTGTGTGATTTTTTTGTGCGTGTACATGTGTCTTTGTATGCTCTTGTGCCTTACACATAAAGACAATGTTTGACTACGATATAATTAGCCTGAAGCTGACTCACGCTTCTGTGCCATGGTCACTAGGCAGAATGTGACTATCCCAAAGCCCCAGAAGCTCTTTCTGGATATGAAATGAATTTTTGTATTCTTAGTTCATTCATAATTTTTTACNNNNTATATAATGTGGTATCAGATTCACTTGCAGAGATCTATATTCATTAGAAATTACAGAGTCAAACTCTATACCAATGAAAACCATTGTTATATATACAGCTACTGAGGCAATCAAGAGAATTAAACAACTGAGATAGAATAGTAATGTTAAAAAAAGTAAAATAAATCATCACTATAAGAATAATCAACAATTCTTCATATTTCATGGTGGTAAGGAAAGAAGTAATCAGTGTATTTGCACACAAAAATATTTAATTTAAATAATGGGAAAAACTTTCTTATTAGAAGAATAGTATTTTAACAGGTTGCTCAGTGAGGCTGAGGAAGCCCCCGTAATGGCTATTTTTTAAGAACATTAGACAAATTTCTACTGGTAACACTCCGTGTAACTGATCCCATACAGAGCAGGGGGGTAGATTAGATGACTTCTTAAGGTTCCTTGCAACACAACACCTCCATGAAGTTCTGATTGAAAGAAGCCCAACAAAAATATTTATCAGACTTTTTTTTTGTTCACTTAGTTGGTTACTTTACGATTCTATGAAAGAGCAGTGAACTGGAAGGAACTGACAGCAAATGTTTTAATTTGGCAGTTTAGGGGAAAAAAGATCTTTGCACTTATTTTGATGTCTGTTAC
>VZRV01002667.1:434597-481473 GCA_013398115.1 Falcunculus frontatus
TATATATATATATATATATATATATACACACACACAGAGCGAGTGGAAAATAAACAATATCAACGATGTAAATATATACTGTATGTACTTCAAAAATTCTGAAATTTCGAAATATATTTCCCAAATAGTCATTACAGATGGCTCACTTAGAACTTTAATGTCTCTTTCTCTTTTATATATATATATATATATATATATGTATGTATGTATGTATATAATGTGGTATCAGATTCACTTGCAGAGATCTATATTCATTAGAAATTACAGAGTCAAACTCTATACCAATGAAAACCATTGTTATATATACAGCTACTGAGGCAATCAAGAGAATTAAACAACTGAGATAGAATAGTAATGTTAAAAAAAGTAAAATAAATCATCACTATAAGAATAATCAACAATTCTTCATATTTCATGGTGGTAAGGAAAGAAGTAATCAGTGTATTTGCACACAAAAATATTTAATTTAAATAATGGGAAAAACTTTCTTATTAGAAGAATAGTATTTTAACAGGTTGCTCAGTGAGGCTGAGGAAGCCCCCGTAATGGCTATTTTTTAAGAACATTAGACAAATTTCTACTGGTAACACTCCGTGTAACTGATCCCATACAGAGCAGGGGGGTAGATTAGATGACTTCTTAAGGTTCCTGGCAACACAACACCTCCATGAAGTTCTGATTGAAAGAAGCCCAACAAAAATATTTATCAGACTTTTTTTTTGTTCACTTAGTTGGTTACTTTACGATTCTATGAAAGAGCAGTGAACTGGAAGGAACTGACAGCAAATGTTTTAATTTGGCAGTTTAGGGGAAAAAAGATCTTTGCACTTATTTTGATGTCTGTTACTGGCAAAAAACACAAATGAAAAGCCCCCAAAATGTCTTTGAGACAAATTCAGCCAAGTAATTCTCTTTCAATATGAGACATATGATTAGGTCTACAGCCAATCTCTGAACTCTTTACTTGTATCTTTCACATTACCACTTTGAAAATCTATTTTGATATATGTGTACGCAGAGATAGACAGGCAGATATGCACACCCACTATCTTTCAGCAGTCAAACTGAGAAAAATAGGACTAAAATTTTATTATGCTGGTGAATAAAAACGCAAAGTTACAGAGAGCATCGTTAAAGAAAACCAGAATAAGGGCAGTGGTCATATCTATTTATTAGGTGTGTTAAACTACTTCCAGTTGATAGTTAAAACTGTACTCATGCAGAATTATCTGACTGCCATTACTGGAAGTGCCATTCCATGACACTTGCCTCTGAAGTCAGGAACTGCACATCAAGTGGTCACAAAAAAGTTGAAAAATACCAGCCTCTGTTTTGGCTTTTCATCAGAAACAGGATGGACAAAGGTTTGGCGACTCCAGCTGCAGGGTGACTTCAACCACTTTATTTCCAGCATTTGTGTGGATGTTGGAGAGAAGAGTCGATCTCATAGGCATCTTGCACTCTTCAAAATGGAAAGACTGGGATTCTTCATCATCTTACACGCGTCAGATGGAACAAAAGCTTCAACTCAATGCACATTCATAATATCCAGGAAAATATAACCATAGCTGTTGGCTGGGATTCTCTGCAACAGTCAGAAGGGTGGACTTGCAGCTCACTTGCATAAAGTCAAGGACATTGAAACATGGGTAGATAAGACTTGAGTGTCACATTGGGTAATACCCAGATGTGTTGAAATTCCAAACATAAAACCAATGCCAAAAATACCCCTATCCTGACCTTTTAGTTCTCTTTTCCAATTAAATAAATCCAGCTTTGCTTAGAGAAGAGGTTTTGAAAAATTATGGCTCTTTCAAGACCCTGTTATTAAGAAATATGATGTCACAGATGGTGGCTGGAAAACAGGTATTTACAGCTACTTTTTTTTCCTAAGGCTTAAATTTGCCAGGAAATTATCCAAGTTACTTAAAGTATTACAATAATGCCTTAATCACTTGCACTCCTTTTCTTCCTACCATCATCATCAGCAAAACCAAAGCAGGCATAACTCAATTTTCTCCTGAGAATCTCACAAAACTGTTTCAACATACTTATTTTATCTATATATTCCAATCATATTTTATTGCTTCTTCAACTTCTCCTTTTAACATCTTTTACTAACTTGTTTTCGAAATTGTAACTTTGTGCATTTAATTTGCCTTTGACTATCTTCCAGTTTTGCTTAAAACTGGAATGCTTTGCATTCAAAATATTTGAACAGTTATTTAGGTCAGCAGTTTCTTTAAACTCCCGAATTTCAAGTATAAACTCATTTGGCATCATAATGTATTTGCACTTAAGAAATGCAATGAATTAAGAAGTAGCCTTATTATTTGGAATACTAATAACTGTTAGCTCATCTGTTAATCCTTTCTTATTTTACAAAAGTGAGTAAAATTGTATTTAAAATATAGCAGTACCAAGCACGTTCTTATGAGGCAGGATGCTAACTGATACAGTTCAGTAAGCCTGTAAACAACTGTTACGCTCACACGAGAAACTTTGAAATCTCCTTAGAATCCCTTTCTTCTGCAAGCCATGCCAGGAACAATAAGAATTAAGTGTGCTGAAACCTAATATTTTGGAACTGCTCTGGTGTGGGCGTAAGGCAAAAGCAAGAGGTTTTTGACAAATTCCGGACAAGTAGTTTGCATACAAATGAACAATTTGTTCTTGAAAATGTTCTTTCCATCTTGTTTTACTATTAAGCACAGTCAGGGACAATTGTTGGTATAAATTTTGATGATTATCATGAAAACTTTGGCAGTGAAAACCAGTGAGAACTTACTGTGGGAGGATGTCAGCCCTTCCAACTTTCTGGTCAACATCCGGTAGCAACTGAAAAAAATAACCCAAAAAAATTAACTCCCACACTTTTACACACCATATGGTTTGTAGGGTTTTTAGGATTTCACACTGCATAGTCTTACTCATATTACTAGTACTGAGCCCTGTGTGGTAGAACTTGTAGACTCAAAATTTTCTGAAGCTTCACTGGGTGCCTATGTCTACATGTAGACCAAAGAACAGATTTCAGGGTGAGTCTTCAACATATGACTTTTCAGTGCTTCTAGCAATTTCTGGTATTTTGGAATACCCTCACAGAGGAAATGATTTTTCTTCCGGCTGCAATTTCATCTCCACTTATACTAGACTTTTGCACTATCAGGTACTAGATTTTGTTCAGATATCGATGTGCCATTGCATTACTGCTGAACTCGTCAAAGGATACAGTATAGCATTTATATAATCTTTCTTCTTTTATAGGTGTTTCAAGTCAGCTGTAGGAGGAAAAATGACATCTGATCCAACAAAAAGTTGGTCGTACAACCATAGTAATGATCTTATAACAAATGAGTGCTTTGCATCATGTGGCTGTGGTATTTCCAGTCCTAGAGCAAGAGCTCTGAAGCAAGATTTACTGTATTGCCAAGCCATGGCCTGAGGGTTTTAGGCAGCTTGATTAGAAGATTCATACTGTCACATACTAGGATCTGTTGAGTGCGATGAAAGGTTAGTATTTCACACAATGATTTGCAAACTTTCAGCTGAAATCCAGTAGGTTTTGGTTTTCTTTCCTTTTTTTTTTCCCCCTTGGGGGAAGTGGATTGTGTGTATTTTTTCCTCCAAATTTTACTGGGTCATTTGCAATTGATATCACAGCAACTTCTGGTCAACATGTGATGCATCCTTTTCTAAAAGAATAACAACATACTAGCTCATACTAAACTTGTTCCTAGTATGTCTATAGTAAGAGTACTAAAACTTTATCTTCAAGGTAAACTTTTAGTGAAATAAGAATTCTAAATAAGGGCAGATCTCTGAATGTTTCATATAAAGAAAATTGAAACTAGAAGCTGCAGTCAGATATTTCACCCCTTTATGAATGGCGTAGTTCTGCTTCAAGATAAAAGTGGATCTCAGAAAAGGGTATTCAAGTAGAAAAAGTAGCTGGATTCAGTCAGGTCCAGATAAAAGGAAGGTTGTTTCTGGACCAAAAAATGCAAGCTGTCTTTCAGGACTCACTCTTGTCTAGCACTGAATGTTCCCCCTATCCTTTTTACTGTTGGATGCTACGGATTCCTATAGAAGCTACAGAAAAATGTTGCTAAAATCATTAATGAATATAAAAAAATTCCAGGAGATTTTACCTCTATGGTATTTTTCACTATTTTTTAAATTTATTTTTTAATTTTCTTCCTTTTTGGTAAGGCATTCTGGTGAAGTATCAGGACTGTAACAGTCAATACACACTTTTTTATTCTGCCCCTCTGCCCATCCCTTCCAAAAAGTAATTTTTATAAGTAAAAATCTATACCATTTGACATGGGAAATGTGATTGCTATCAAGTGGCAGGGTATCAAATAATTTCCCCCCTTATCTATACTTGATTTTCTCTTTCCATTTGCTTTACTTACAATGTAAGACATGCTACATATTTTGGGAGACAAATTCTTGGAGATGTAATATAAAAATTAATGCTTTGACTAAGTGCATTATTTAGAAATATTTGTTTGGCTTAGCAGTCATTAACAGTTTTTGACTTAGCAATTATTAACAGTTTTACCAAGTATACTATTAAGGCCATGTCACATTATGCGGTTATACATTGAAAAGCAGATACTCAGTCTAAAATGTTGTTGGGTATTTTTTTTCTGTAAGTCAGCACCTTCATTAAAAAAAAAAAACAACAGGGTTTTTCCACCATGTTTTGAAGATCTACAGTTAGGCATGCTTGTAAGTTGCAAATCTTAGGGCTGAGAGATATCACCAAATACAAACCAAATAACCTTCACAGATCAAGCCTTAAACTAAATAGTGGTGCAAATAAGAAGCCAACACAGTCTTTAGAATAGTCACATGAAGCAGTCTGACTGCCTAATAAGCTGCCTGGCTGGCCAAGAATACCACTAGAAAAAAAAATCACACTTCAAAGAACCAGGAGGGTGTCTTCAACAAGTCAGAAATTGGTTTTTGACCTTTCTGACTCATGTAAGCTTTCAGGATTCCCACCTGTGGTTTCTCCTCTAAATGATTTGATGATAAAAAGATAATATTTTTTCTTCTTTTGAATGGAAGAAACTCCTCCTTTTTTGTATTGGCTATAACACTGCTGAAGCCAGCTCTCTCTACTATTACCCTTTCAGGGGTAGAAATAGGAACTCTCTCTGCTACATTTCTCTGCATTGCATTTCCTACAATATTAACAGCCTGAGTAATAGAAATCTTCACTGTAATTGCACATCAATAGATAGTTACTGCAAAATGAACACTACGACCCGTTTAAGGTTTCGGGGTTTTTTTGGTATTAGATAAATGCAGCCTGATTGATGGTTTGTTTATTAAAGAAATAAGGTATCAAGTTTAAAATGCAGCATTGACTGAAGGTGATATTTTCAAAAGCAAAGTTAAAGTTTGGAGACTGCCATTTTCCACAGCTGGGACAGAGGCCTGATTTTTGAAAGTGCTGTCAGTCATTACTCCTTGAAATGGGCACTACCAATCTGAAAAAAAAATCCCAAATAGCTGGCCAGCCTCAAAATCTTGGATTTAGCTCATTTAGGGGTTTATTTTTGCTTTAATGCAAAATGCCAATAAAAGCACAACTCAGGAATCACCATCATTGTACTCTGTTTTTAATTATATGGAACATGCTAACTGAGCCTTCAAAAAGTACTAAGGTATTCTAAGCAAAGCCTATGTGGTGCTCAGGTCAGAGGATCTGCATATGCTTAAGATGCTTAACACTTCACAAGACTAAACATCTGGAAGTGTCCTGCTGGAGAAATAGATTAAAACACAAATTGGAAAGAAAATGCAAGTAATAAGAAACACCAGAACTTAGACTCCTTTGGAACAAAATGACTGAACAAAAGATTGGAATCCATAACTGAGATAAAACTAGCGGGTGACTTGTTAAAACCCCCCACAGGATGCTAAGCATTTTTTTTTTTCACAATCCTTCATTTTTATTGAGAACAAGATAACCTTCTCCCTCAATTTGTGATCTCCCTGCAAATAATCAAGAAGATTACAACTTCTTTCTGTTTTTAACTTCCATCCTGCTGAGAAACTCTGAAACACTTTCAGCGGGTCGTCCAGACAGTACTAGTCATTATGTAGAAGAAGAAGCGCTCTCGGAGCAGTATGTATGAGAAATGGAAAACAATTTTGATGGCAGGAGCTTAAAAATCATACAGAATATTGCTGAAAGTGCAAAACAGTAGTAGTGAGAAAATTTGTGAAGCTGTGAAAGCAGAGTAAAAAACTCAGTTGTTGATTCCAGGAAGTACTTTGTGCTTTTTTTTCTAAAATAGTTGCACTGCTTAACAGTGTAAATAATGTTTTCCTGTGCCATAAAGCTCTGCATTGTCTTGCATTTTCCTAATACTTTCCTAAAAGTAAAATTAGCAAAATATTAAATTTCCTAAATTAGTAAAATGCTTTCCTGCTCTCTCCTTCTACCTGTTGTATCTACGTGGACCTGTGGAGAAAGTTTCTTTTGCTAGCACTCCCCGCTACATCTTCTGTGATGCAACAACACATGTCAGTCTACTCTTCACTTTTCTCATTTTTCCCCAGACTTAGATTTCTGACCAACAGCTTCAACATATCCTGCTTCTCTATCTTTTGGTTAACTGGGCTTGTTAATTGTCGAGAAGAGTCTGAAAGTCATCCGTGGGATACCAGCTCCTCCCCATGTTTTTACTGTGGCTTGGACATACACCAGGATCATTCTGACTGCAAGGATTTTCAGGGGGGAATTTATTGGCTTGCTGGGACACAAATGCAAGGAAAATCTAATTTGAATATGAAAAATGCAGGATGAAGAAGACACATTTCATAGCTGAATCCTTTTTAACCTCTATTTTGCAGCATTTTATTTATATTTTGTAAGTGTTTTAGAGGAAATTATATTTGTTATCTAGAGAATTCACATGCAAAAACTTCAATTTTTTTAAAAGAAAAATCAAATACTTCTCTAAACTGCAGGGATCAACTTCTATGCTAACTATTAATAAGAAAAGGCTTAGGTCAGGATGGGAAAAATTTAAATTGAATATGGCTCCAGAATATTTCAGATATTTAAAATGCCCTATTCAGTGTTTATGACTGTGGCATAGTGCAGCACAAGTAACTTCAGTGTATTGTGAATAAGCCCAAATACAGCTCACGGTGTAACACAGAAAAACTCCCACTTACATTACTGAGAGCAGAAGCAGGTAGCCCTAAATTAGTAATAGCTGATGTGTCATTAGATTTATCTTCTGCAGCTTAGGACCACTTCTATTTGCCGTGATTCATTGCATGTTCCAACATAAATTAGGAATCCTGGAGAAACTGGTAGTTATACATTGCAAGTTGTGATAACTGGAATTTGTGTTCTGCTTCTTGTTCTTTATTTTCACTATGGACATCAGGTTAACAGTAAAAATATTGTTTAATTTCCCATCTCCTTGCACTTGTTTTATCAGCATCCAGTATTGTCCCTTCATTGCACAGAAACTTTCTCCCACATCTAACCTCCGCACTGTAATAACCTAAAATTCAAAAATTAGATTCTCCTTTCCTCAGCCTTCCCCTGTGCTCAGTTGCTGAGTTTTGTTACCAAAGTGTTGAATTCAACCCTAGAGCTGGCCAAGTTCAGTGCAGAGTAAAGTGATTTCCATGTTGCTTGTTCTATGACTCACTGTGACAATAAGGAAGCGTGGGTTGGTATGGTTTTCAGAGAGCTGACCTTGCATCAAAATCTGTTCTCATTAAGCAAAATTCCCAATGAAATTCAAAGCACAATTAATGACCACAGAATTTTGCCAAAAGCAGTAACCACTAAACTAAATGAGACAGTGTTGATTATGCAAATAAACAACCACCCTGGAAAGCTTGTCTGTTGTCTAAAACAATGCATTTCTAGGATTATTTATGTTATGATACTGATCAGAACTGGAGTCTTATTATGCTAGATCCTATATAAACACAAATTACAGGACTGCAGTGTCATTTGTTATACGATTCAATAAGTAACAGACCACAAAAAAAGGTCTCAGGTCTGAGGGAATTTTGTGCATATCCAGTTTTTCCATTATCTAGCAATATTTATAGTCTTTACAATTTTGTCTCTAGTAATTGAAGGATGGTTTGAAACTGAAAATAGCTAACTCAGTTCTGGTAATTAAATTAAAAGCTTTGCCATGTGAAAGCTGTTGATACTGAAAGCATATTTATTTTATTAAGGAAAACATGAACTTTTTATTGGACTGCCAAAGTAGGGCATATAGCACATTTCAGTGGATTACACTTTCCCACCAAAGTCTTTAGCAAAACTAGAAAATCTTGCCCAAAACATTCAATTGTTACTTGTAAATTACTGCAATGTGGACAGAGATTACAGATTCAGTGTCTCAAAAGGCATACCACTGAAGGAACCATAAAGCAGGACAGCAGGTAAGTTTCACCTTGGAAAGAAAGATTTAACTCTTATCATTTATAAAAAGAAAGTACAAAAGCCACTTCTGAGTCTCAATCTGTTATCTCTTCTACTCTCTGGTTTTCATATATACCTATTTGCTTCTCTTAAACCTAATTTCTGTCTTCTTTCTGTCTGGGAAACCAAAAAAAAAAAAACAAAACCTTGAAGTGGAAATGGTTTACTGTCTATATAAGAGAAACAGTTAAATTCTCCAAGTTCAAACTGCTGTTTCATGCACAAAGTAAGCTGAAAAAACCTGTTTAATGTTTCTACATTCCTGCAGATGTAGAAAACTTACAGTTCAGTCCCAAGATAAAGTCCACACCAATGAGAGAAACAGACAACCAAGCTGCCGGTAAGAAATACAACACTTGAGTGATGCTCATCACAACAGTAGGTTACACAAAAGGATCTTTGATCAGAAGAATAATAGTAAAAAATTATAGCTTCCCTTTAAATGCTATGGGCCAGCAGATCTGACCCTTACTATATGTAGTGAGCTCTGTGTTGCTGGAATCCTAAATTCTTTAGCAATGCAATGAGCTAGACAGAAATACTGTAACAGGCCTTGAGCTTTCCTTCTAAAGCATCCATATGCTATGCCTGGACTGACTGCCTGCCATCACTCTGTCCAGTGGTGGTGAATACACATCACACATTACATTTTTGTTATGTATAGCATACCAGTGTTTTACTCAACAACACTGCACACATAAAAGGTCAGACAACAGACTGGAGTTTCTCCCAGGAAATATTAGCTTCACACCTTCCTGGTTTTTTCCAGGTGTTTTTATCTTTTTGTCAGTGAATATGATAAATGTTTTGGAGCTTAGAGTACTTTCCATTCATCTCTCCTTTCTTTGGGTTCTATAGTCATAGGGAGCAAGAAACTGGGGAATTTTTATGGGCACAATGAAACCTCCAAAGGAATTAATTTTTCAAAGGATTCACTTAGTGAATGACTGTTGCAAATGCCTGTCTAACAAAAACATTGCAATCTATTAATCTGTTATACCTTATAAATTTTGAACTTAAATCTCTTTTCAATTTTTTTTTTTTTAGGAAGGCTAGTGAGATATGGTTTTGTTTTTCCTTTCTCAGGAAAGGACACTTTTAAAGCTGTTTTAGGGTAAATTTTCAAAACAATTCATGGGAGGTACATATATTAACCCCAAGATCAGAGTTCAATATAATTTCATCAAGACGATGTGCATAAGGAAGCAAAGTATGGAAACATACCTTGAAAGTTCTACCTTTCCCTTTTACTTTAAGCACCATTTTGGAAATGTAGCTCAGAATACTCTTTCAAAGGAAGGAAACACCATATTCCATGTTTTCACCCATAATAAAAGAATATAGTTATAAAGCTTCTCAAAAATAGCAAACAAATAATGATGCATAGTTGCCTTTGCTTGCCACAGGTTTCTGTTCGACATGAGCAGAGTATCATCTTCCTCCCTTAGTGAACACTGCCTCACAACCGACCATTTCCTGCATGATCAATTATCCCATTACAGTGTAAAAACAAAATTAAAGTAAATCCAAACAGTATTAGGGTTTTGTGTATTTTTATAGAAAACAAAGCTGATACAGCTTTCTCAGTTGAAATTGTAGCCAATACTTATACAGTATGATATTGTTTACAACAGGTTGAGCCAATCGCATTTCACTTGCTTTTCAATGGATTAGCTAAATGAACATCAATAGATTGAGTTTTTAAATTCAGTCCTTTCACTTGTTTAGAAAGGACTGGAACAAGTTCCAGGATTTTTATCTATAATAGTACCTTTTTAACATGGAAGCCAACTATAAATTGTGAAAACACCCACTGTGGACTGTACTGACATTCTTGCTGGGTCTGTTTTTTTATGGATGTGGTAGGAAGGGGATGAATACAAAAAGAAGAGACTGGAAGCATTTCCTGCATGCCTGATGATTTCCTGCACTGCCTAATTCAATGACACTCTTGAGTTTCCTCCAGAGGACTTTGCTGAAGTCCTGAGACAAATACTTGAAAATCTATGGATAGCAAAAGTGAGTCTTGGAGCATTTTTAGCACTTGTTGACTGAGCACTTTTTCCTTGCTTCTTAAATAATATAGCACATGCTACAGATAACTTAAAGTTTTGAGAGTTCATGCATAAATTACTTTCAATAACACAGAGTTAAACAGGAGAATGATAAGGTAAATACTCAATTTTTGCAGTTATTAATTCTGAAAGAGGTTCATCCAGAAAGAGAAAAAAGGAATTCTCAAGGGAATGGATCATGTAGGACCACCTTTTCTTCAGCAAATGTCAGTGAAGGAAAAGGTTCGATGTCTAGCTCTGGAGGAGAAGGGCCAACTTAGCTCTTGCACATACTACTGTAAAGCTGGACACAGTCCAACCAAACCAAAGTGGAGAGCAGCTGATGGTAGGTGCACCAAGGCCAAAGTTTTTAATGGAAACATACATGCATACGTGCAGCACCACAACAAATAAAACAGCATTATGCAGCAGGTAGGTTCAACGCTACTCAGAGTTTTTGCTTTGGACTCTACATGCAGTGAAATCAAACCTCCAGCTGATGCAAAAGATCTGTGTGCTTTTCCACTACTGTTTATCTATTTGCTTAAGGAATTCTTTCCCACAGTCTCTAGAAAAGGGAGTTAATACTTAATTCATATGTCACACTGAATCTTCGGCTAAAATGCTTACTGCTTGTGTATTCCTGCTTCATTTTGCATAAACCGACATCATATACTGAAAGAGAAAGAGGGCCAATGTGCTTCTCAGAAACCAAGTAGTCATGAGACTTGTCCTACCCTACAGACATGCACATGCACACACATGTACACACACGCACACACACACACACATACACACACACGTACACACACACGCATGCGAAAAATAGGAAAAACGACTCAGCAATTGCAAGAGTCGCAATTTACCATGGAAGCCTCTACTTAATATTCCGCTTGATCTGCCAAGTTTATAGCCTGGCAAATCTGAATACAAATGTCGATGCAAATGAGGATTCATTATTCTTACATCGTCTTTGTGTTGAAGCTTAATGTAACTTGGTTCCTGTGGTTGCTCAGGGAATGTAGATTGCAAGACAGGAGGAAAAAAAAGCCTCGACAAAACCCAGAGAAGCAAACAGGGAAAAGAAAAGTAACAGAAATGGAAATAAATGGAAAAAAATATGCTAAGGTTTCAGACTAGCAAAACATCAAACCAGTGTGTTACATTCTCCCCCTATTTTCTCATATAAGGTACATTTGCTTACCATTATCAGCATAGAAGGAGTTAACTAACCAAGACCATTCTCCACAGAGTCAAAACATAACAATCCTCCTTTTACTGATTATACAATATTGTGCCCATTGTAAAGTCAGTGCCCCATTTATCTGAAAATTTTAACATTCTTTCATAATTATAGAGCTCATCGGCTGGTAGAACCTGTACATTTAGATCTGTAAGAAGATTATAAATGAATTTAAAACCACCCCACCATTTCTGCTTCTTTCAATATAAATTACTGCTGAATAATTCAGAAACACGTTAAGAAAACTACAGTACGATTAATAAACTATACAATGAAAATCACAATAGTTTAAATCATACATTTATTGTCCCATTTATAGCCCATCACAAGCAAGGGTTGAAAAGCACCAAATTAAAGAAAACATGAAATGCTGCAAAATTATAATTAGATCCTCGGTGCCACACAGTACATTGTTCTGATGAATCTTTTGTACGGCTAGCTTATGCTTACATATAAATACCTTCTCAGTAAATAAAAATGTACTGTAGGCTTGACTTTTAGAGAAGCTGTAAAGCTTAGCATATGCGATGATCCCAAAGTCATTGCTGTAAGGCTTGCTTCTTCATCCATAAATAAAGCACATTTGCATCCATTCAGTCAAATTAGCTCCATATAAAAAGGTGGTTATAATTAGCTCCTCTTTCAGGTTCACGGTTAAAACTCAAGCGTGCCTGCCGTCTTGATTAAATCCACCATCGTCTTCCAATAGCTAGTGCTAATTCTTCCAAGGAAATATTCAGTTGAGGTGTTATTTTATTCTGCACTGCTGTTAGTTGTCTAATTTACGCCAAGTCCCTGCAGTGCTTTCCTTAAGCCATCCTCTTTGTCTTGCCTTTGAAATTTACCAAATCTTACAAGAAATCAATACTTAATTGATTATTCACTTTTCTGCAGCTTCAAACAGCAAGCACGCATAAGATCCTGGAGTAGTCACCCGATTTCCAATGCAGGAGGTTGCTTGGTGGCAGGGATCTGCAAGTATCCAACAGCAGGCATTCCACGGAGCTGTGCAGTGGCGTACAGTGCCAGCATCCAATAAAGAAAACGAAGATACTCTAACGAAGCAGGAAAAGTTCCCATGTGAGACAAATCCATATCAATGCTTTAAATAAAAAGCGGAGGCACTGGCTTTCAGATAGAAGAGCACCATTCTCTTTGCAGCTATCCCTCTGTTCTTTGCTTACCCTTTTCTTCCTATGGCACTGGAGTGGAATATCCAAAGTGCCATCGAACTCACAGAACTCCACGTCGGAACGGGGGTGAGGCTCGTGCTGTACCTCTGACATAGAATAAGGATGGCAAGCACGTAACATTACGAAATGTAGGACAAATTCAGGCGAGAGAGAGAGAGGGAGAGCAAGAGACAGATGGCGGATCTGGCTGGGAGCCAAAGCCAGTGAAATGAATTACATTGCTGAATAACTGTACACCATTGATTCTGCCACTTGTTGCTGCATGGCAAAAAAGGGCCCTGACGTTGGCAGGAATCTCCTCGCGTGTCACGCATGCTGCAGATAACTTTTCACATGTAACTTGCTGCACCAACAACGACATGCTACGCGTGTGTGTGTATGTGTGTGTATGAAAGTGAGTGTGTGTGCATGGGGGAGAAAGAGAGCTAGAGTGCGTGTGGGGGGTGTGTGGGTATGTGCCTGCATGCGTGGTGTGTGTGCCTGTGCGCGCGCGCGCGTGGAGGGGAAAACAATCACTGCAATCCAGCCATTTTGTTTAATGAAGAATGGAAGGCTGGCATTCAGAGACGTGGTTATGTGCCGCATATTAATGTGTGCTCTGTAGACATCCTCCCCCTTTTTAGATGAGTGGCACAGGAATGAAGCCCTCTATAGAGCAGCCACCGTGGGAGCAGGAGCTCGCAAGGTAACATATCATCGCCGAACCTACGGATGTGGCACCCGCAGCTCTGCAGAAGAACAAGTTGCTATCGGATGAGGAGGAAAACCTGGTCCCATGGTTATGATGTTTGGGTGCTTTCGAAAAGATAGCCAGAGTCGAAGCAGATTGTTCAATAAATGCTTCGCACCCAGGATGAAGGGAGACATTATGGGATGCCCAGGGGGCTTTGGAAATCAAATACAATGTTTGAGTAGCACAATTTGAGGTACATTATAAAAAAGCAATTTGAATTGCCAATGAGGCGACACATATCTGCATGCTAATTAGACCTGTGTCAAGCTTAGTCTGCCGGGTTGTGTTGATGGCTAGGAATGCGCTTGTAACTCTGCTGAGAGATTGTTTCTGCATAAATTATCAGCTTTGTCCTACTGATCATTTTCTGCAAACAAACATGAAATGTAAGATCAAAAGGCAATTCTGAAATTAAAATTATTGATTGATAAAGCCTAGATTTCAGAATCTAATTAGAGGAGGCACAAACAAAAGCTGATATTATTACAGATTGTGCCTGAGCTAGCAGCCAGATTGTGCAGGGCTTGTAATTTATCTTTGTTTATGCAGCCAGGATATTAAAAATGTAATTAAAATGGTAAAATGATCTGATCAGAAATAGCCACCTAGTGGCAAGTGTATTATTTTAAATGGATTATAAAAACATTGATCTGTGCAAATAAAAGGTTTTTTCATGACAAACATAGCAGCTCGTTGAAATTTGCTGAGCAATTTGTCTTTTGCTAATAAGTTGTCTTTTGTGTTTTGTTCCATAGATAAGCAGCATCATTTATAACCCTCATTTGCACACTAATAAACATTCTGTTATTACAGGTGGTGTTCGGAACATCTTTCATAAATTATGGCATATGAAAATGGAAGAAACAAATAAACTCTTTTCTAGACACGCACTATATATGTTTCGTAAAATTAGAATATTCATCTGACAGCAGCAGCAGAAGTTGCTTATTAAATCACTCTCTTGCTCTGTTTAAGCTATGAAATGGTAGAAACATTGTAAATATGTAATTCAGCTTCTTGCCTATTTTGGTTACTTAAAAATGCTATACAGAACACAGAGGGCCTAATTTACTAAGTTTGTGCAGATTCAATTACTAAATTTCATGGCTATAAAGAAGTCTTTGTGACTTATACATTTTTACCCTCATTTAGTACCTTTCTAGAGCTGCCAAGTGGATTAAGAATTTAAGGAACAGACTGTTTAATTGTACACAGTATAGAAATGAGTTTTGAAATTTCTCTGCAGTCACAAGCTATGGACAGTGAAATGGCCAAAGGAAATTCTGTCATATGTTAATGAAGCTAGATTATGAAAAAAACCCAGACTATAAACAGTTTTTCAAGAAAATCTACTCAGAAGCTTGTAAGTTCATGAGCAGGGCTTAACTCATGTATTTCTTCTTGTTTCAGATTTCCACGTGAAACCACTATGGAAATGCTCAATTCCTTTTAAAGAAATTCACAATTTAGGGTCCTGTCAGCAGCTCTGGGGTCTTTTGTTAGGTGCACTTAAAATGCCAGATTAAATATTAATATGTGGTTAGAGTTGTGCTATTTTGCAAGCCCTGAAACCCTATTAGTAAATCATGATCTGGTGACTGATGCAAGAAATTTCAAGGCACCAAGAGTGCAGATTGCCCATCAATCTGATGGATCACTAATTTTTACTAAATCAAGCCCTTGGACTTTTAGCTGTAAGCAGATGTATGTTTCATTGTGATGGGAAAAGCAGTCCAAATAACAGAGCAATTTTCTGCACTGAATGTGTATCGTAACAGGCAGAGTTGTTTTGCATAATCAGGAAGTTATTTGAATACAAGTGTTCATTTAACTGGCTGTGCATGACTGATGCTGTTCTTGAAAAAAAAAACCCCACATTTTGAGCTAGATGAGAAAGTTGCATTATTTTTATATAGTACTAGGATTTCAACAGAGTGTGGTAGAGCTCCAGAAGGATGCTGAAGAGGAATGCCCATGCAAAAGCAGCCACATATTCTCAGCCATCCGAAGGAACTTCATCCCTTCAACAGGCTTCATCAACCACTGACAGTAAGTCATACATGCAAGGATAAGGAAATATCAGGAAGGATCCTGAAGGATCAGGCAAAGGAAAATGGAACCCAAAAGAAGGGGTGGGCAGCAATCTGGGTGAAAATATTGGAAATACTATTAGATGATAAACTACTGATGTAGAGAAGACAGATTCTTCCTGACGTACGACACACTTAGATACATGGCTGAGTTGCAGCCTTCCTAACCTCCTCAGAAAAAAGAAACCACCTCTGAAACCAAAACACACACTCTTTACTGGCAATCTTTATGTCATACGGATGAATCTTGACTTCTAGTTCCTTGTAATATGGATTTAAGCAACTGACTCAGGTAATTAATAATTATGAAGAGTTTCATGTGTGTAGATACTAGCATAGCATATATTGCCTTCCAATTAATTTCTGTCCTTTTTGCTTTCATATTTCCTCTCTCTCTCACTTTTTAGAAGTCTGCTTACATTCATTTGGAAATCAGCATCAGAAAGAGACCTCTCCATATCTTTTCTGCCACTGCTGCTTGACTGACACTGAGTAGTACAATTCTGAAAGACTGATAAGTCTTGCATATATCTGTATGTTTCTCAGGTCACCCTCTTTAAAACACGTATACACACTGCTTAAAAGAAATCCCCAATCTTAATCTAAAATAAAACACAATTAATAAATTCAAGTTTTATTCTTTAGATGACATCTACAGTTATAAGTCTTTACAATTAATATATTGAAATTACAACACATAGTATATGGTTTTGAAAAATAATTACAGTGCACAATAATTCAAGGCTTTCCCAAGCTGATGGACAGCCTAAGAAAGAGAGCCAAAGTAGTGTTATTTTTGCTATTTTCAAATACTAAATAATTTCTTTTTTTTAAAGAAAGCTATCCAAATCAATAGGCCTTCTGGTATTGACATTGTGAAGCAATATGCAGCAACACCAACCATCCTGAAACATTCCAGTGGGCTTTTAATGTGAGTGAGAGTCTGCTGGGAGCAGCCTCCCTGGCTGAGGCACATGGAGGGTGTTCTAATTTCCACTAAGCCCTGATCAATGGGAGTTTATTACCACTTAGACAAATAGAAAGCCAGACTGTGCAAAACGGAACTGCCTTGAATGTACAGCCCACATCAGAAAGATACATAAACATTAAAAGTAAAGCAAAATAGTAAAACAATATGTGGATGTCTTTTAAGGCCTCCTTTTCCACAAAGCCAATGCTCTGCTACTACATCCTGTGAAAATACAAATGCTGACAGAAGAAAGCTTACATGTACTTGATGGCGTTCCAGAGTAATGTACGTATCGTTGTTTCTGAACTGTAGTTCCTATTGTGCTCTGTGTTGTGCTCATGTGTTTACCAAATGTCAGAAACCTCCTTTACAGGCTATTAATACTATTGTGGTCCCTCCAACATGCACACAAATACACCCACTCCTCTCACCACACACACTTTCTCACTGTCCATCAATATCTTGCAAGTCTGTGTTTCATTACCATATCATATGGAGTATTGATTCCTGTTCCAAGCTAAATAATGTTGTTTTTTAAAAGATCTTTTACCCTTTAAGTGGGGTTTGCTAACCGAACCGCAGACTGGTAACAAAGATGTATTATAGTATTTGATACCATATATACTTTGGCAAATACCAAAACCAGTAACTTAGGCAGAAATTTCAATGCTTAATTCAAGTTTTACAAACAGGAAAATTGTGCACAATATCCAGTTACATACATTCCATGTTAAAAAGGGAAACATTCCTAATAGACCTTTCAACATAATAAGATTCAGGCCTAAGCAGTAAAGAAAATGATTACCGGTTTTATTAAGCTTCAACTAGTTTCCATACCAGATCTAAAAAGTCACCTTGCACCTATATAAAGAGGATTATTTATGTATTTATCTGTACATGTGTCCTCATCAGCCACTGTATACAATCATTTCATGGCATTCAGATTCAGCACAAAAACATCAAGGCCTAAGTACAAATATTATTACTATAATGGGTTTTCATTTCTAGAGGTCATCAGGGGAAGGGATTAATTTTGCTTCCTTTATTGTACACACAGAACAGCACACAGGGTCATATTACAATGCCTTTATCTGGAAAATCACATTCAGCTGTAATGAGAAAGGCTCTTCTTAAAACAATTTTACAATTTTGGGTGAATTAGCTGTATTTTATTTCATTTCTATATTGCTTTCCTTTATGCACATTTATTTCAGATATCATTAATTGATTGTTAGTGATATTTACAATAATGATTTCAGGTCTCTTTTCAGTTTTTTGAGAACTCTTCTTTTCCTTTTTAAAACTCCTTTTATCAGTATTAGTATGAAAACATTTTGTATCTCTAGGTTGTTACGGAAATTTTTTATTGTATAGAAAACTTAAGATCTGTTAACCATGACAAAAGTACTACAAATAGATTGCATGTCCTTACAATTTCTATATATCATACAGAAAAAGTCTTTGGCCAATAATTTACAGACACAACTGTATTTTCCCCTTTCTTCCTCAGAGAACATGTTATTAAGAGGTATTATTTACACGAGACGAGCACTCCATCCATGCTGCACGAAACTGGTATTCTGCTACACAAGGAACTTAATTTTTGCTCACATCAGATGACGTTGTGAAGCAGGCTTTGTATAGGCAGGGTCAGAGGTAGCAGGAAAGCAAAACCAAAAGGTCCTGTCGCCAAAGGCATTGTCCAGATATAAACAGCTGTAAACAGTATCCATTTAATGCATATGAAATTAACAGTAACATTTTAGCCAGGAACAGAGGATATTTTTAGTCCATTTTCAACCAGTTTCAAAACTCTGTGAGTGAAAGTCCAACAGAGCCAGGATGGGCTGCAGATTCTCAATAGGACAAGATGAGTTAAGAAAAAGAGAAAATAAATTTTTAAATAAAATACAGAGAAAAGTGAGATGAGAAACAAAATCAGAAACTGAATAGAAACATAGAACGAAGACACAAATACTGGAACTAAAATGAAGAAAGGGGAAAATTTAATGCCTATAGCATTTCCTATATGTCTTACAGAGATTATTCACTTGCACGGGCAAAATTTGTCCTTCTTTTATTATGAGTGTTAAAACCTAGATTTTGCTCAAGTTAGAAAGCTTATTTTCCCTAGGTTTCCTCAATAGGGATAAAAGAAGTAGAGTTTAGACTACTGGGAAAATAGATTGACCAACCTGAAGAAATTCCATGATTATTCCCAGTCTTAGCATTAATATTCTTTTGAGTTACTTTGTCTTGGCAGAGGAGCTGAGAAGCAGCAGTGTCTGGAGACGTTATGATTTCAGAGGCCAAAATTATCCATAAACCTTACAAGAGCACTGAAGAACTGCACATAGCAACGGCATTATAGGCAAGATAAAACACATGCTCCCTTTCCCTAGTGCACCCTCTTTCTGGCTTTGCAGATTAGCAAGGAACTCATTGTCCCAGACTGTCATTTTGGAGCATTGAAGACAATTCTTGACACTTGAGGAATGTGTGTGGAAGCATGCTGGCCACTGGAATCATGAGCACAACTGAAGGAATGATGCACCCTTTCCCAGTCTTGCAAGGATGTCTCAGGGACTCTATTGACTTATGCATTGACACTCTTTCTCACTCTGGCAAAGTTCCATTAAACATGTAACATTTTTTTGCCAAAATATAGCCAACCAAAATTCTTATTTCTGTGTGAGACTACACACTGTGTAAGAGGCACACAAACAAATGCCTCAGGAGTATTTGCTTTCAGTCATAACTATAGTTTATTCAGAACTTACAGCCTACATATTTGTCACTACCTTTTTTTAGAAAATATATATAATAGAAGTACAGTCTGTTGTAGAAATACAGTCTGTTATAGAACAACATAGGTTTAAGACTGTAAAGGCCTTGTATGTTCCTGAGCAAAATATGCATAGGAAGGAAAAGATGATAAATAATTGCATTCTGCATTCATGTAAAACAATGTTAAAGGCCCAAATTCTGTCTAAACTTGCATAGATTAAATGTTGCCATTAAATTGTATTAACCCATTGTAAAGAACTTCATAAATAGTCCCTTGCTTCTCCAAATAGACATATTTAACATCAAGAGAAGAAACAAATACTGATACACTAGAAAGAATTAATAAATGTAACTTTATTGCAGAATGTACAATTTTCTTTACCGGAGTTTTTATATACAATCACACACACGTGTAAAGAGAGCTTCTATATGACCATGTTATTTTGTATTGCTTTAAAAGTTTTTTAAAATTCAAGACAAGTTTCTGAATAAGTCAAAATCAAAAACATTTAGGATGCTAGTTGGATCAGAAAAAGAAATACAATACAAAGAAGTGGAGTTAAGTCCAGAGTTTTTTGGGATTTTTAATACTTGTCTTCAAATATATTGTTTTTCCAAGCCAAAGGGATATGGATCCCAGTCTTCTAGGTTTTCAAAAGTACCACTTCAAATTTAAAAGTTTTGATCCCATTTGACCCTGCATCTTAAAGTACAACAGCATGTCCTCAGCCTCACAGTGAGATCCCAAATGCCATCATGTTAAGTCACAGAAGATGACTCCAGTGGGCTGGAGGCTACGAGTTCCACAGCTGTTGATTACTCTCCCCTCTCCAGTTATTGTTCTTGGATGAGTTAGTGGAATTGCGTACTTTCTCAACTAGGAATTCTACACTTATTTGGACTGGAAGGGACATTCTGATGAAGAATTTATTGCAATCAAAAGGAGCTTCTGACCCGTTCCACTCAAGCATAGCCTTATGCAAGGAAGTCAATACAGTGCAAGGCTGTGAGAACATAGGGAAAGCCAGCAGCCCCAGACTTGCTGGTTTAGACATTGTGAGTACTCAGAAAGAGATACGAAGACAAATTGACACTTTTACTACTTAACCCTTGCACCCTCCAGAGCATGGTGGCTGCACTCAAAGTGTCCGTTCAAGATTTTCGCTCGCTCATGCTAACTCCTGAGCTACCAGGAATATGGCACCCAAAGACTAGCTGGCACAGGCCCAAGTCAATCTGAGGAACACACTGAGGAACAGTAGAAAGAGCAGTATCCCAGAGCTAGGGAATGTTCCTAGTCCCTGTTTAATTTTAGGGTATACATTTAGACTGTAAGTCTTCCCATTAATAAAAGTGAGCTTTGAACTAGGCCCTTAGAGGGCCAGTGACATTTGAAGGATTGGAGAGGGATACAATGAATTTAAATATGCATTTGCAAATTTACAAAATATTATAAACATGGAAGTTAGTGCATCTATCTTCATCAGACTCTAAAGCTGTAAATACCAGATGTCATTTATAGATTAAATGATTTTCCTAAATCTAATTTTATATTAATACAAACCATTTGTCAATTCAACATGAAGGCTTCTATTTTAAAGATTCAAAAGTCATGGCATGCAAATGTTAGGGTTATCCCAGTGATTCATTGCACAAAATGTAAATTAAGGTATAAATTGAACAGAAAAATTAGTTTGCCTGAGAGGTGTTGAAATAGATCTGTAACTGACCTGCTCACTGCATTTTCTCTTCTGGTGAAAAACCTCTCAAAACCCCAGTTTCAATAACCTGATCTCCTGTACATGCAAAAACCTAGCTGACAGTAAATAGAAATTAAACATGTGCAAGAGGGCTTTGACACATGAATTCATAAGGAAAAAATATGCTTTTTAAGAGGGAGATTTTCTTTTCATGCTTACCTTCAGTAGTGATAGTTTCTAAATCATGGAATGGTTAAACACTCTGTACCTTTGTGTTCATTTTCACTGAAAGACCAATATTTTCAAAAGATCTTCAAAGTAAATGGCAAAGATAAAAAGTGTGTCAACAAGTATTTAAAGAATTTGAAGGAAACCATATCATCTGTAGATAAAAAAGAAAGTTTTAAAAAGTAGCAAACGCATGACTGATTCCTTTTTCACCATGCTATAGGAGGATGAGGTATAACAGAATGTAACATTATCAAAACAAATTCGAACATTTGTATTTGATGACACTGGCTTCAAATTAGAAACTTTATAATGTCATTAAGTCTTTGATAAAATCTGAAAATCTAAAAATACAATTGCTTAAGTGCAGAGTTTTGCCAACCTGTATTTTTCAGAATCCCTAATTTTAAGCTCCAAAGGAATTTTCAATACAGCTAGCAATTAAAAAGGAGTAACTCAGTTCAAACTGACCCTTGCCATATTCAGTCTGCATATTTGTAGCTTGACTAAGGCAACTAAACTGTCAGGCAAAAGGTGATGAAGGGCACCTCAGTCTCTGCCCCTGAGGCCAATGTGTATAGTCAGCTCCATGGGGCTGAGTCTTACGTTCAGGAAATTTCTTGACCACCAAGATTTTCCTTCTTCACTAGTCAGCATCAACACTGCAAGAACTCACTTTTCTCAAACTCCTGACTTTGAAACCAGCCTAGACTTTTTTTTTTTTAGCACTTTTAACACACAGAACCTTTTTATAGACCTTTTTATATACAGGCTAGTTACATGCAAAGAGCAATGCCAGCAACATTTTCTGTAGATAGGATCAATCTGTTTTAGCATACAGTGGTAGAAGAGCTCTTCTATTATGGCAGTTCCTTGTCTTGAGTAAGGTATTCCAGTGAGCAGAATTCATATTTTCTCAATTTTGCTCAATTATGGCAGAAGAAGAAGACAATATATTTAAAAGTAAAGTGAAGACAGGATGAAGGCAGAGCAATCAGAGTAACCCTGATAAACATCCATGAAAGAGACCCTCTGAGCTAAGCCTTCACTGCAATACACTTGGAGTTATGAAAAAATTATTCATCTCTTAGCTTTATGTGTATATGGAAACATATTTTCATTTATAATTATATCATTTGATGGCAGGTATCAAAGTGTCACTGAAATTTGGAGCTAAACCTCTTTTGTTTGTTCTTACTGAGGTTGAAGTTTGATGAGATAATTGTGTCTACAGATAAATGGAATGAGCACTATTTTTCAAAATAAATGCATTTTGCATCCTTTTCTAGTATTAGCATATTCCAACTTTTGGAGGACTTACAGAGGGCTTAGATGTCAGTAATGCATGCATCCAAGACTTAGGATATTCTGTTTGCTTCTTAAAATATGAAGCAAAGCATAACCAGATTTTCGTGGCATAGATATTTATCCAGTGGGATCTCTTCATAGGTCAAAAAATGTAAAAATCCCCCAAACCAAAACCTGAAACATAAAAGCAAGAGACAGGAGAGACATCTAAATATTTCTGCCTTGAAGAAGGAATGTGTTGTATCACGTACCCTCATATATGATCTATTCAGTGCGTATAAAAACTCTTTGATTTTTAAAATCTCCATATGAAAATATAAAGGATTAAAAGTTTTATGTACAACAGAAGATGCCAATATGAAATGAAGGTCTAAACCAGCACCTGCTTTAAAGATATATATAAATACCTCTATATTTTTATTCACAAAAGTATCATAACAGGAGATAATAAAATCTCATTAATGTACAATGCTTTGTATTGCATCTCAAATGACTTTCACAGCAAGAAACGTGCCCTACTCCTATGCAAGCATATGTGGTAATATTAAGCAGAAGGAAGTATAAAATCAAATCATTTCTACCACATCATTACATAATTTATTCTCAGTTATACCTTGAGAAAGATTTTAAATATTCAATTAAGATGCAGCTGAATTTTTCCAAAGATTATTTCAGTTCTTATCACCTTTGGATGCCTGTTCAAAATGGTTACTGCCAAGGCATTAAATGTATCCTCCCATATTGTCACACTGACTGTAGGGTAAATGAGTCTATGATGATTTCTCCCTTCAAGGCTAAGAATATTAAATTAAAATCTAAAAGAAACAACAACATTGTTTTCATATAACCAGGGGCCTCTCCAAACATAAAATACATTTTCATAGTTCCAGACTCACTGAGGAGGAAGTAAGTTGACTTATTCACATAAAAGCTGCAGTGATATGTTCTCATATTCTGTCAAGCTACAAATCTGAAAATTTGCCTAAAGCCAAATTGGATTTTATCTATCCATAGCATTAACATAAAACAAATCTACATAACTTTTTATTGATATCACAGTCTGTTTGTCTTACTCCTAAATTTAAACAGCATTATTCTGACAGCACATTGCAGATTTTTTGTTTCTTGCTTCATCTATTGCTTAAGTACAATATATTCTGTGGACTTCTTACCTTTCAGAGTGATACCTACTTCCAATTAACAGCATTTCAGCACAAAATTGCTCAAGAGTAACTAGACAGTGTTGATCCAATCCTTAAGTCATGACTTAGGTATGTATTTCAGTGTAAGGCTTTCTCTTTTTTTTACCCAGTAAGGACTGCGAAGTGTTTGGGGTTTGTTTGGAAATATTAATAGCTAGCTGTTCTCTTGTTCATTAGAAAATGCTTTCCTTTTAAAGTTTACTCCATAAATTATGTGAATCCTTCTTTACTGTGGCAAATGAATTAGAACCATATTGTAACATTGCATCATCTATATAGTTGTAAAATGGATTTAATACAATCAAGAATAAATCATTGACAAATAAATTCAATAAACATGGTCTGAAGACTGAGTCTTGGCGGACATCACAGTCCATTTCAGCCAAGCCAGATTCCTTGCCCTGGACAACAAATCTGTGTGCTCTTCTTGTTAAACAGTCATGAATCTGAGCTAAGTGACTTATCCTCAAGAGCATCATAGCATTATCTCCTCTAATCAGCATTCTAGAGTCAATCAAATCAAATGCTTCTGTGAAAATTACAAAATACAGTGCCAATTCTTTGATTCTATCCAATGCCTGGTCACTGGCAATATTATTATCAAAATGCCAGATGCCAAAAAATTATTCCTGGCACACTCAGGAAAAAATGTAAGTCACAGATCCAAAGACTTAGGTTGAAATTCTGCCAATTAGAGGTACAGGAAGACAAAAAGCCAGGATATTTTTATTCTTACCTACTGAGAACCAACTAAAATTAACTGAAATTACTGAAAATCACCTCAGACACAGCCTCTGGGAGTTGATCACAACATTAGGTAACACCCAGAGTAAGGTGAAATTCTTTGCATTTAAGTAAAATGATTTCACTCCTCCTTTTTCAGAAAGTGTTTCAACATTCCTGATTGGCTGCCCTAAACAAGAAAGAATGTAAGTTCTCCTGAGACCTACCAGGGTTTTTTTGCCATTATTCTCCTACTGAAAGGGTGAAGGCATTGCCTTCATCTTTCTGTGTGGCTGAAATCACAATCAGATGTTTCTAGCTGGCCAAATAGGAAAAAAGGAAGGTAGATTTTTTTTCTCATTCTGCACTGTAGGGAGTAGGCAGACCTTAGCTATAACTAAGACATTTCCAAGTAAAATTTTATAGCATTTTTTATTTTTTCTAGGGCTGCAGTTTAGATTTTTTTGTATTGAAAATTAAACTATCTCACCTAGAAAATAATCTCTTGAAATGATCCTTAGTTCAGGGGATTATGTGTGCAATAATTCAACTTCAGCTAAAATGGTCACAGGATTGACAATTCCTAAAGTTGAAAGGCCTGAAAAAAGCATGGATTCTACAGTATCCAGAAGAGGTTGAGAAAAATATTATTTATGTGTTACATAAGGAAGTTTCAGTAATTCTATTTTGTAAAGAAGAAGTATAATGCAGAACCTACTTGCATTAAAATCCATTATTGAGAATGGAGGTTAATACTGTCTCTTCACAGTATTTCAGAGAAGCACATTTAAAATTCATTTTGTTTTATATTTGGAAAGCTTTTTAAATTCCTCTACCTTGAAAGTAACCAAAACTGTAATCAAGTCCATTATTCTTAAAAAACCCGTCCAAATTTATTTTTTTTTTTTTAGGAAACAATAACTGTGCCAAGATTCCTTCAAATGACATCAAAATTTACCTGAAAGCAGAATATTCCCATTCAGGTATCTGAAAGGCCCTGTAAATCTATACATTACTTCTAAAGGATCCACCAAAGAGTAACTAAGAAATTAAGCTGTAGAAAATAATCTGTGACCCTCATATGTGACTGGAAAATGTAGCAAAATTTAGCAGTTCTATTCCATTATGAAAGGTGGGTAGAAGTCAGGCGTGATATTTTAATTGACAACACTGCAAACTTTCCCCTTCTCTCTGGTTTTCATGTAAAAGAAAATGGGGAGATCAGGCTGTATGGAAAATACTATGAGTTACCCAGTCTAAACAACAGGTCACCAGGAACCAAAACAAATTTTTGACCTTACAATTTTTAACTCCTTGTTCTGTTTTTTTAATTTTCAGCCTTACAACTGGAAACAGAGGCTAAATAATAGGATTCTCACATGTGAAAATGTTTGTTTCATCATATTAATGATATAATTAAAAACACTCAGGATCAATATTTCATGTTCTAAACTAAAAACATTTCCATTATTTCAGGAATTTGATCTCTAAGAAGCAAACTGAAAATAAATGTAACATATATTGATTAATTGTAAATTGGGAAATGGACATGTCTGCTTGGGAGCTTATCTGATTTAAAGGGCCTACAGCAGAAAGTCATGATAACTTTTTGCAGAATGGCTTATTCTGTAAAATCTGTATTCACATAAATGAACAAGACTGACAATTTATCAATGGTCCTACAATATACTGCCATATGTAAGTCAGTTTAAACCAAGCTCAACTAAAGTTAGGAAATTATCTGACTAATGATGAAATTCATAGTCTTTGTAAAAATTTGGTTTTCTTTAGATGTACATATTGGAAAGAAAATATAATACTCTTCAAAAGTGTACTTTTTGACCATAGATTCTTTGCTAACACCTACTATTTTGAGGAAGGGTGGTCTTGGATTTAACCCTAAATTTAGAGTTTTGTCATGGAACTAAAATGCAGTATTCTACAGTCACAGCTTCTATGTTTTGTATTTCTAAGTCCACTAAACTGAAATATACATTTTACCACATCAGCAAAAGAAAACATTTGGAGTTGACTGTATGCAGTACAAAATATTACTTTTATTTTAATAATGTATGGTTTCAGCCAGATAGCATCCTCAGATCTGAATCTGCAGCTGAAAAAACCTTATGAGAAAGCACAAAATGGATTTTTGAGGTTATAAAGTAGTGCATTCCACATATCTGAGGCTCAGATAGAGCTTTTTTTTTTCCAGATAATCATCACCAGTACAATGTTCTGTCCATAAAAATCTGTTAAAAATTTACCAGGCTATGATATTCATTATCATAGCCTTTCAATAGAAAGCTCAAATGTTAAAATGCAGCTAGATGCATACTGGTAATATATCACTCCGTTCTAGTAAGCACATATATTTTATTTTTTTTTTAGATTAGTTTCATCTTGTAAATTACAAATTGGATTAGGGAGTTTGATATGATTGGAAAACAGATTGACAGTCTATTTAGCATTTTTATTAGTCGTGTAGATTATCTATAGGCTATAGATGCCCTCAGTCAACTGAACATTCTTTAGGCAGCCAGACACAAGGCAACATCAGCCAATCATAAAAACATGTACTTGATTATTAGGTCTCAAGATGTGTCAAATCAATACACTGTATCACCTTAAAGGATAGATGTAAGAAGGCGTCTACGTCTTTTGTAACTTAGAAAGATGAAGAAAAAATGCTAAAATAAAAACCACAGTTTACGTAAGTTCTCTTTTATACAGATACCGATATTATTGTAATTTCAGATTTTTTTGTGTAATTATAAATTTTTTTACCCTTTGAATTTCTTTGAAGCCCAAAGAAATATAGGACATAAATATATTAAATAAAAACTTAAAAGGATCACACTGTTTCTACCATCTCTTTGTCTCTACTATATTTGTATCCAGCACTAAGTGGTCTCCTGCTTCTGATTGAAACAAGAAATGGTTTAATATAACCAACGTACAGTAATACATCAAAGGACTGTTTGTAATCACGCTTAACTGATGCCTTTGCACTTCACGATCTAAAATCTAAGGGAAAAATATGTAGCGCAGAGATTGCGGTTACGCTGTACTTGCACTGTTTGAGTGCTGCACCCACATCAGTAGTGTCATAAGGAGGGAATAATTCTTCAAAATTATTCCTTTTCTGCTATTGGTTTCTGGGTATTTGTTAATCTACAGCTGACGTTTAGCACTACTTGGCTATCAACCTCACCCTATTATCTGCCTACCTTTCTATCACATTTGCCATATTTAGGAAAACAGGCAACCAGGACTCTCAATTCCAATTCTCTCTAATTAGCTCAAGCAAAGTAGAAAAATTGTCATTAACTTCCATGAATCTGGACCCATGCCTAAGGAAGTTAATCAGAGGTAGAATCTACTTACTGTTCTGAAGCAGCATAATGGTGTTAAGCCTATCTCTTTCAGTTACCAAGACAGAGTGAAGGGACACCAATTTTTCTTTTAGATCACCTTACGGGAAAACTTAATCTTTGCATGTTATGGCTATATCTACAGACTGGATCTCACTTCCACTGTATATTTCCAATGAATGAACTGCAACCTTGAAGCTGCAATAAAGATGAAAAAAAGACACATCTGTTCCATACTCATGATCATAATATGAAAGGCTACTCTATCACACCTTTAATATCTATGAATTTAGTTTTAGGTAGTTTGTCAGATGTTTCAGCGATTTTTATGTAGATTTTTCCATTTAACTTATCAGAAGATACTTTTCTGACTTAGATAACATTTTTCACTTTAAAAACTAAAATTGATCTGGAGGATAAAATTGTGAACAGTATATTCAGAAAATCAGTAGATAACTTCATCTTAACAGATAAGATTTCTGAGTGTGCACAAAGTTTTGTTCTGATCGAGCTACTTGAGTGAGAAAATATTTGCCTGGTACATCTACATATATCTATATTGATTCATCAGACAGATATTTTTCTCCGGAAGTGAGAGAACATACCAAAGTCACCTGGAATATCTATCTATCTATCTATCTATCTATCTATCTATCTATCTATCTATCTATCTATCTATCTATCTATCTATCTATCTATCTATTGTAAAAGACCAAATGCAATAATACTTCATTTATTAACACAGGTTAAAAACTGGCCACATCTTTCTTCACAAGGACTTTATTCAAGAAATAATATTTTGAAAATGTTTCTTCTTGTCAAAACATTTGACAAAAAGCTTCTTGTCAAAAAGCTTTATCCAGTCTTCTTCCTTCTTACTGGATGGAAGAACCCCTAATATTCAGAAATGTTTTTAATACTTGGGCACTGAAAACATTTAGAGGCTGAAGTTGCAGCATGCTAAATAGCCCAGTCAGAAAGTCTTAGAAATTGTTTGTTTTATGGAAGACTACCTGAATTACAGGACATGAGTAAAGTTTTTTTCTGCTTCATACTTCAATAAAGCCTGTGCAAATCAACTTCAATTTTTTTCTTCTTGTTTGACACATAGATTCTCAAACTAACATATTCTGCTATTTCTTACAAACTTACTGCTATTCTTCATAGAAATACATGTTACAACACAAGATGATGTTCGAGAACTTTCTTCTTCATCCTGTTTAATTAAGTCCCGTAACTCCTAATTAACAGTTCCTGAAGCTTTAGTTTGTCTAAGATAGTAAGCCAAAGAATTTTAAGGGTAATAGGTGCTATGCTAATTTAATGGATAGTTACAAATGAGTTGCCGAGGGATTAGCTCAAGAAAAGCTAAATATATTTAGGACGGGTTTCTGATAGTATTCAATACGGAAAGATCCAAAGAATCTTAATTGACTAGAAACTGAAAATCAAGCAAAAATGACCTTTACAGCCTTTACACCTGACTCTTACTAATGTGTATCCCTTCTTTCTCCCCTTTCACTGAATGTGCTGGAAAAACAAACATGTATGTCATAATTAACTACATTTACAAGTGTGAGGTTTAACTTCTGCAACCTTTAGTGAGTCTTGTTCCTTGATCTATTCTGTTCAAGGCTGAAGAAAAGTCAGATATAAGGGTCTAGAACATTCTTTCTTCTGGTAAATACAGATTTCTGCTAACCAGCCGGGCTGTTCTTTGTCAAAAGTCTTAAGGTAATTTCTCTTTGCTCCCTGAACCCAGTATATAGATATATATATATATACACTGAAAAAGATTGGTTTTTTCAAAGTGATCCTGGAAACCCTGCCACCACATAGGATTGGGCAGTTCATTGGAAGTGTCCCAGAATAGCTTTCCAGTGTCCTACAGAAATGCACTGAGATATATAGCATAGCAACAACTGTCCAGTGCACAGATCTAAGTGGCTCCATACTTCTGGAAACATCTTACTGTATTGAAGATCATTCCAATTATTTAATTACTGGTAAATTTCCTAAAAGTAATCCCTGGATCACCGTACGATAATTTATAACATTTCATATTTTTTGTTTGTTTGTTTTTACTTTCCTGGACTTAAAGTCTCCTGATTAATGCTCTGTTAGATACCAGAATTAGTGCTCTGGATTCAGGCTTCCTTATGCACCATTTTATAAAAGATATTACATGAATGGCCTCATTGAAAATCTAAGAATACCTAAATTCCATACCAAATTGTACTGCCACTTTTAGTTTTTCTTCTCTATCAGACTTCTTCATGATGCTTCACATTCACTGATTTCTGCATTTGAATATAGGTATGTTGCCTTAATACACTATCACAAACTGTATTGTACTTGGAGGTAAACACATTACTTTTGGTGACCTGCGTAAAATTCTTACTATCCCTATCCCGTTCCTCTTTCATCCTCAGGTGCCATTGATTAAAAAAATCAATTAGTCAAAGGACTGAGACTAGTTTGGCCTGATTGGTGTTTTGTTAGGCAATTTATTTTCTCTGGTGAACTCCTAGCTTAACTTTCTTCTAGCAATTTATTTTCTGGACACCGACCCCAGTTTATTTATTTATTTTTGGTAAGAAAACCACAATAAGGTCTCCCCAAAGCCCTCTCTTCTTTAGGCTAAACAACTTCTTTGTTTGCACTGGGAGGCCTAGAGCTGGGTGCATTATTCCAGGTGGGGTGTCATTAGAGTGGAGGAAGAGAGTCACCTCCCTCAACCTGCTGGCTGCTCTTTTCTTTATGCAGCTGAGGAAATGGTTGATTTTCTGGACTTCAAGTGCATACTGCTGGCTGATGTCAAAGTTTTCATCCACCCTTATTCACAAATCCTTCTCTGCAGGGCTGCGCTCAATTCATTCATCCCTCAGTTTTTCCTGATAATTCAGATTGCCTGAATCCAGGTGAAAGACCTTGCACTTGGCTTTGCTGAACTTCATAAGGTTCACCTGTGCCCACTTCTGAAGCCTGTCAAGGTGCCTCTTGATGGCATTCTCCCTTAAGGGTATCAAATGTACCACTTAGATTGGTATCCCCCATAAACAGAGACATCTGAAAATAATGGTACAGTAGGATTAACACTGAGAAAAGATCTCTTCTTGAAGATATTGTGTGACCTAAGATGAATGTTGTCAGGAAGAAATAAACTGTTTTATCACACTGTCCTTATCATTCACAGTCTGTCCCATAAGCCCCTGGGAGTCCTGAAGACCCACACATTTCCACACATACCTCCTGTTTCTTTTATATTTAAGCAATACATTATTTGCTTTTTAGTCTCTGGATATGTAATATTTTTTTTCCCCCTTCTTATTCTCTTATTCTATTTTAAATGTTTTCTGACAGAATTTATGATTCTTTCTACATGGAAAGATAGGATTTAGCAGCTTGACTCAAGTAATCTTACAGATTTTGCCATTTACAGACACTGACTTCTGTCTTACATTTTCTGCTGTAGTAAGTTATGCTCTCCATAATTCTGTTATAACACAGTCAACATATGTCTATCCTGAGTCAAAATTTAATTTTCCCCATGTTTAATATTAGGGTCACTTTGACTAGTTATGCTATTAAAAGAAACAACAAAACTCAATGAAAAATCCTTTCTGTAATTTGATGTCACAGTACTTGTTTTTTCGTTTGAGTCCTACTGCTGCGATTTTGAAATAATTTATATTGTGACCACTTCTGTTTAGTGGCCCCAATGTTTTCAAACAATTCCTGTATATTATCACTTCCAATTTAGTTCTCCTGCATGCTTTTAGAATTCATAATCCTAGAAAGAAATGGTTTAAAGGACACACATCTATTAACCTGGCTTGTTAAGGCACTGCACTGGTTTAAAAGAATCAGATTATTATTACTATTTAATTATCAGAAATTGTGATTAACAGTAATAGCAAATTAGTAATATCTTTAATCTTCTTTTTTGCTAAGCATTCAATATTTTTTTCTTAACTCTAAAGTCAGTAATGCAATACAATTTACATACATTTATTTTAGTGAACTAACCTTTAAATATACAGATTTTCATCATCAGAACCCCCTTAACTGACACCTTTCCTTGACATATATTTTATGGGAAGAAGACTCTCTCCTTTTCCTGATTTCTGTCAACTACACAACATAATTTGTTCTTTTGCTGCTATGATGTTCCAGCAATAATTGTAATTCATAATGGATATTATGTATGTAATCTTTTGTTGCTTGACTCTTTCTTTTACAGTAGACCATGTTTCAGCTCATCTTTTTATTCAATTTTTAATTGTTTGCCTATACTGAAAGCAATAAGTAAAGCTTCCGCCCCTAACTCTGAAGTATTTTTCCTGGTTCTGGGTTGGAACCCACACTTTACACATGTGCAATTG
This sequence comes from Falcunculus frontatus, assembly GCA_013398115.1. Lineage (NCBI taxonomy): Eukaryota > Metazoa > Chordata > Aves > Passeriformes > Falcunculus > Falcunculus frontatus. The sequence continues at coordinate 467,070 of VZRV01002667.1, forward strand.
GTAATACTGCTTTAATTTTATTAACAAAGCTCTGGCCTCTTCAGCCTTGATCATAAATATCACACCTGCGTCAGTCTCTAATAGTATCTGCCTCTGGTAGAAGGGAATACTTTAGAATATCTTCCTAATACTTTGCATACTTTAAAATTAATTTTTATAATTTTCCTAACAAAGGCATACCCAAACTTTTATTAGTTGAAGCTATTATTTCAGCATGGACTATGATAGGCTTATGGGGAGATAGATTTATAATCTGCAAAAAATAGCTTTGTCGTTACTATTCTGTAATAACCATATGGAATGCTAAAGTGGACTAAGGAGTTTCTTCCAATTGAAAAAGAAATTTAGTATTACTTGCTTTGTGGCTAGATTCTAAAGTGTTCTGGCATTCAAGTGTTATGGATTGACAACAAGATGTATTTTAAAGTGTTATTCAGTATAAGATCCCTTTACTAATGATGTTTAACATTTGAAACGCCATTTTTGGCTGATAGACACACTGTAATGACCAAGTTGCTTCAGATGGTTTTCAGATAGGCAGAGGCCAAAATCCTCCATGAGTTGCTACAGACATTGAAAAGTTTCTCAAGCAGCTGCATTGTTCATGACTCTTGGACACTTTATCATGTTGTTGTCCTTTTTTAATGTAAGTAATTTCTGAGCGTACTCATAATTCAGTGTGGGAAAATAAAAAAGTACATATTCTGATTTAGGAAGAAGGATACACACAGTGACGTAAGAATTTCTATCTATCATCTCAACGTCACAATTAATTGAATGGACACTGCATAAGCAATCAACATTGTTTGAAAGTCCTATTAATATTTTAGAAGTCTTAAGAATTAATGAACTCTCTTATGGTGAGTGTCATCTTCCTTTCTTCAGCAGTATTGATACATATAGCCACTATGATGAGGTTTTTGCTGGGCGTATTTATATGCTGAGAAGGGACTTTTCAAAAGCTACCTGCAAAAAAAAAAACCTTCAGAAAGCCACTCCCTTTTGCTTCTTCCCTTTTTTTTAAGAGGATTGCAAAATGCCTAAATGTTCTTTTAGTGAAATTGATTAAGCTTTTTTGAAAACAATGTTGATAATTTTATTATTATTTTGTATCAGCAGACTGTACTAACAGTTAGGTTTTGTTAGTTAAAATTATTATTGTTAGAAATATTTTTTATGTTAGGTACTATGAGTAACACTTTTACTATTTAGTCATATGCATTTTTATTAACACATATTGGGGCATTTCTACTTGTTTTAAAAATACAGAGGTGTTTTTTTGCTCCACCACCATTAAAGGAAACTCGAAATCAATTTTATTCTATGTGGAAAATGTATATCCCTTGACATTTAACTTAAGACATAGCCAGTAAGTTCACATTCATGTGACAGCATAGTTCAAATTGATGAAAACAATGTATTCCTTGTGTCATTGTAAATTTGATAAAAACCTGAGCATAATAAACAAAAATGGGGAGGTGTGTTCCTGCAAGCACTAGCAAAGGTTTGCTGTTCTGTTTTTCAAGAAATTTTTTTTTTCTTCAATCAGTTAATAGAATTTATTATTTTTACTTTATAAGTTATTATTAGTGTTTCAGGTAGTAGCTGGAAAAACACAAAGCAAAATAAAAGAAACATTTCAGAAGGAAATGAGACACGGATATTTCAGCCAGATATAACACCTATGTTATGCCAATATGCCTTATAAATTGGAATAGATCAGTAAAGATGCAAAAAAAGCAAACAGATGCTCATTTGAAGTACTTAAGACACAGCAGCATCATAATTTTGAGATACATATTGCAACTATGACTTAATTAAGGCAACAACAGCTATGAGCATTCTATGCCTTTGATGATCTGGCCACATGAAACCACAAAACCATACAGAACAACAAGTTATACCTGAAAAATGAAAAGGAACAATAGGAATAATTTAGCATAAGCCTAGAGATTTTAATAGAAGATTGTCCCATTTTTTACAATGAGCACTATTTAAAAATTCCACCTGTAGGCCAAATCAGTCTTCTATGATCCTGGTAGGATTGACACTTGAACATTACTTTAGGATTTTGCTTAGAACAAAAGAATAAAAGCTATTTTAATCAACTCTTCTTCTTTTTAATCAGTGCAACATGCGTTTCATGAACAATTTATGGCACTCGACAAAAACATGGGACTTCTTTCAGATTTGCAAAAAACAAAAGAAAAAGGTATCCTAAAAGAGAACACCGTCACTATGGATAGAAAACAGGCAGAATATGGTAGGATATGAGCAGGCATAATTGCATGCTTTGATATTTATGATGAAAGACCTGAGCTGAAAGAAAAATGACAAAAATGCTATCTTAGCCTTTTATGAAACAAAGAAAACCTGAAGGTCGTGCAATAGTAATTTTCATCATTCCTTCCAAAGCCTTGGCAAGCTTTGAAAATTCATATGTAATAGCAGCTAGCTTTTCTAAGTGAAAGTGCTTTGAAATCATCTTGGGATATACAGTATATAAAAGAAACCTTCATTTTTCAACCGCAACAAAAGCAAAATTATATTTCTGAATCTTAAGCTGACTATTTTAAATTATGTTGTCTTAGCTCTTGAAAAATCTTTCATTATATTGTACAATTAATTTTCTTAAACTCAAAATGTTCTGCTGTATCTATTAATTTCAAAAGAAAATGCTTCTGTAAATTAGGAAAAAAAAGCTTTTAAAATTTACAATTTATTCACTAAATACAGAAAACATGTCTGGCAAAGTCCACTGACAAGCACAAGAAATGCAAGCTAAAAATACAGAATAAAAAAAGGAGGTATACTGTGAGATTCTTACAGCTGCATAGCATTCTGATTTCATTTCAGTCCAAATTCCACTATGTAAAAAATAAATGGTTAAATTTAAAGTTGTCTACAATCTCGACTTAAGGGAAATCAAATTTGCCTTTAAAGAAGAAGCATATTCTTCCTACTAATATTCATTTCTCATTTCTGAATGGGATTCATTTTACTAATAAATAATTTTTATGAGTTTCCACATTTGTTTGGGTTATTTGGTCTTTTTTCTGTTTGTCCCCGAAACAGAGGTTGAACACTTTTTTAAGCTGTAACGTGACCTCAAGTCTGCTTCCCCTAGGTGAGACTGAATCCCCAGCAGCAGGAGAAAATATGAAAGAATAAGAGAATCAGAGAAAAACAATTCAATAATTGTAAACTATTCCAAACTTCAGAAAAAAACAAAAGGAGTATCTGAATGGAGAACTAATAGGAAAAATATCCAAATGTCTGATTTTCATTCAGTATTACCCATTCTACATCAATTTCTGGGGGTTTTTTTAAATTTTTTTTTCCTTAGTGATGTTTCAGGAAGTTTACTGTTTGAAAATATGTAAAGGCACAAAACCTTCATCTAATATCCCAAACAAATTAATCAAACTGCCGCCTTTCCTAGCAAATTCAAAAGAAAATGTGTTACTTCAATTAAAAGAATCTTTTAGAACTGACAAAAACAAAGTAGAAGACGTTATCATGTCTGGCACATTTTTTTGGGGGAAGGATCTTTGCATGTTCCCCTCTAGACTATCACTATTTGAACATGTGAGCAAAGTAGTCCTGCACTGTGTAACTTCCAAACTTTTCTTTATTTCTTCAGTGTTTCCTGGTCATATGGATGAATAGTGTTTCGTTTCAAGATATTCATGTACTTTTTTTTCTTTTTATGTAATTTAGCCTTTCAGAACTGAGAGGCCACATATTATAAGTTATCTGTTACACTTAATTAGTGTTAGGTACAAACCCACACTGTGCTTAGCTGGCTGCAATTGCACAATTGGATGTACAGGGTGAACAATAAAGTGCAGCTTAGATCCTTGCACTAAATCACAAAGAAAGAGTGTTTGCTAGTGAACAGTGGTGGGAATTCTGAACCACTCTCATTTTAAAAAAAAAGGGTCTGTGATGGCATTCAGTGTGTTTTAAGGTTTAGAGGGGTGAAACAATTAGTTAGATTCAACACCTAAAGGCAGTGAGACTTATATCCAAATTCTTATCCTGGAAATCCTACATTTAGATTACTAGAAGTAGGATCAGAAACAAAGATCAAATTTTTTTATCGGCTTTAGAACAGATATTTTAGGCATTTAAAACCAAAAAATGAGAAACCTAACAGGCTTCCAAGGAGAAAAAAACTGCATGAAGATATCCAATGATCTTTGATTACAATAAATATAGAATCTGACAGCATTAGAAAATTAAGACAGAGCTCTTCATGCCGAGATACCAAAAGGTACTTAAATACCACTTCAGTGGCACAGATCACTGAGATTTGCTCTTTTAAGTCTGAAGGTGCCATGTTCTGATTCTCAGTATCTGCCAGAGAATTTTAGGTTTTGACTGCCTTCTGGAAGACAAAGGTTTCTCAGCAGGTATGGAGGTGTGACTTCGGCTGTCATCCTGTTTACCTTTCCTTGTCACTCTGTGCAGAAGAGGAAGGAGCAGCTGCCCTTCAGAATCAGCCTGCTTCCTTTGTCTATGTATTTTCAGTTTTCGATTAAGACAGACTTTTCAGACGAAGTCATATCATTATGATTATGCAACTTTTAACACTTTTAAAAGTAATATTTCTGAAAAAAAAGAAAAGGCAGCCCTGACAAGTTGTTAAAAGATTTTCTCATAAATGCATGATTAGGAATTGAGAGAACTGGTTGTTCTTATCAGTACTAATAATATTCTTATCATTGTTAACAAATACAATAAATCCTATTTGTGCCATTGTTACCATTTACAGTGGTAGTTGTGTTGATTCCTGTGTTGGGTGTACTGAGGGTTTACAAGATAATGCTCTGTTGTATTAGAATCTGTATAAATATACCAGGATTCTGAAGAGATTTCCAGTGAAATACAAGACTACTAACAGCAATTGGCTACAATAAATGGAGTGGAGCAGAATAGTGGAGTGAATAGATGTCATTTAAATGTCTCTCCCAATACAGAGCCCTGGAATTGTCCTCAGGAGGCAGCTATTTCTCTTCACTGGTTACATTATACCACAGAAGTTTGCACTATGTCACTCCTAACCACTGTCATTATACTACAATAAAGTCTTACAGAGGGATATGTAAGGATGTGATGTTTCCACTATTTGAATATATTCCAAAACTGAGTGAAACTGAAGATTGGTCCACTGCATCATTGACTCAGTGTGACACTGATCTTTGTTTTACCATTTTTAAAAAAAAGTTCTAAATACAGGAATAAGATCTTCTGGAATCTTCCAAAATCCTCAGACACCATGCTCTTGGAAGATAACCTTAAGGGGTCATCCTGTCTACATTTCCAGCTGCTTAAATAGTTTTACTGATCTAGCAGTAGTTCCCCGAAGAAAATATCCCTTGTTCCTTGACACAGAATCCAGGTGACCAGTCAGGATAAACCCCAATCTTTCCTGATTTTCACTCACCTTCATTTGATTTTTCCTGAAAATTATAAGCATAGAAAATCATTCTGCTGTAAGATATCATAGAAATGTTTGGAATTTTTCAAATAAGTATTTTATAATTTTCAGTGAGTGTACACTTTCCTCTGTACTTGTCTAATGAGTCAAGTAAAGTTTTTATTTATTTGGTCATGGTCAAATACTTTCTGTAGCAGTTAGGGAAAATTTCGTAAGTTTTTAGGAGTTTACAACCAATGTATCAACACCTTCAGCTGATATAACTGTGACTATGCTATATGACTGTATTATTTCAGCCAGCTTTATCTGCAAATAGCTTCAGAAGAAGTGATGAAAACTAAATGTAAAAGGGCACTTGAAATAGAACAGAGAAGCTTGTTCAATGGTTTCGTCAAAATTGTATATAGATGTGCTGAGTATGAATTTGTAAATCTTGCCTAAATTGCTAAGAGACTCTTCAAAACCGCTAACAGAATCACAAAGTACACAGCAATAAAATGGAGTGAAATTTCCAATTGTGTCCCTGAGCTAAACAGGGCACAATACCCCATTTCTGTCCAAAGAGTTATGCATATGGATGGGAAAGGCAGTATCCACCGACTCCTTGAATTTAAAATTCTAAGCATTTTTCCCTATGTGTCAAATTTTCTTGAGTTGGTCAAAGATTTCCAAAGTTATTGGCATGATTAAGAGACGCACAGGCAATTTAATCACATTACTCTTATGTCAGATTAAAAAATGGGGATGAAGTTTCACAAAGCTTACTGAGACCACTACACGTTGCTATAAAATACAAGTGGTTTTTTTCCAAAATCGTATGTCTCCTATTTTGGTTTTCATTGAGAATATGTAGGCTCAAAATGTGAGTTGAATGTAGGTGATAAAAGAATCTGGGGAGATCTTGGAACAACATCTCTGAGCAGTGTAAGCTGTCCCATTTTCTCTTTGAAAAGGAGGCACATAATCACCTGAGACTACAGGATAAATCATTACCACAGGTAAAGAGGACTGGAGAGAAAGAGATACAAGAGAGCCTTGACTTCACCTAAACACTGGCAAATCTCGGACACAAGTGGAGTGAAATAATGTTCAATCGTTTTTCAGATACTTGCGTCTAACAAATCACACTGCAAAAATAAAGTAATTACATGTAGGAACTGCTCTTCCTAAGCTCTGGTTGTTTCTGTCAGGGTTGTACTCGAAGCTAATAGACACTTCAGCCACTCCGGGTTCCTGGAGAATCCTATATGGGTGAGAGAAGGTCTGTGGAATAGGAGTCTTGTGTCTTAGAAGATGCTTGCGGCAAAATTATCACTTAGGATTTATCCCAAATAAGTTTAGGATTATTCACCCAAGGTTACCTCAGCTACCATCTATATTAAATAAAATAAAGAGTGTCTCCAAAGAGCAGTTCAGTTCACCTAAGACTCAAGCACTCTAAAGGTTCTTATCTTTCTTCACTGATTACTTCTCTGCCTAGAGTGGCTGGGATACTAATTTAGTAACCGCAGTTAGGTGAATAAAATAGGTCTTAATATCCTATTTACATTTTTTCTCCTAAATGCATTGATACAACTGCTACTATTATGGGGGAAATAAAAACGTAGTGGTTAACTTTTTGCACGTCTGTCTAAAGAGAGACCGAATAATGCCTAATTTTTCAAATCAGAGACCATTCACAAAGTGGGGGTGGGAAGAGGAAGCCTGTGAAGAGACCATTGAAAGAGAAATCCAATGTAAGTTTTAAAAGGAAGAACTTTTTTCTTTACAAAGAGACAGAACGAATAATTTGAAAAGGTTTATAAGTGCAATATAATTCTCATAAAGATACATAATTTTGTATTGATCAGTTTCTTGGTCAAAAAGTCCAACAACAATATAAGAAAGCAAAATCAAAATAAAAAACAGCCAGATGTCCTTTTTAACAAAAAAAAAAAAAAAAAAAAAAAAAAAAAAAAAAAAAGCAAAAATTCCTTTTAAAAAAAAAAAAAAAAAAAAAAAAAAAGAAAAGAAAAAGAAAAAGCAAAAAAGAAAAAGAAAAAAAAAGAAAAGAAAGAAAGAAAACAATAGAAAAAAGGTACCACTGTTGAGAATTCTTGGTTGTTTACAAATTCAAAATTAAAATGTTTTCATCAAAAGCTTATTCTAGGCAGCAAATGAAGTAATCTTTTTGGAAAGTAATAGGATTTTATTCTCATGAGATCCCCCCACAGAGAGGTGGCCACTTTCTTAAATCAGTCAGTCAGGTATGATGATACCTCAAATCCCAACTGCTTGGAGCAAATAAATAATAAATGAAGATGGCATTTGAGTCTGCAAAATCATCCACGAGGTCGAGATCCTTCCTTTTGGTGAACTCTGTAAGATGTGTAGTGTGGAAGCAGAAGCTAAAGGTTAGGAGCTTGACCACGCACTGCACTTCGGCTTGTAAGTTCAAAAGTGGCTACTAACCATGAACCAAACACATCATTGAAGGCTGGGGTTTTTGTGTTTCTTTTTTTTTTTTTTTTTACCCTTCAGTCCTTATAGTCTAAGGTTTGCTTTCACTCCAGGGGAGTAGAGAGTCAGAAAATGCAGGAAAGAAAAGTTAGCATTCTTTCTGAGCACAAACCTGCTGCTAAGCTGGTATTTTGTATTGATTTTTCCTGAAGCCTGTAATCTTGAAAGCTTGTAACAGAGGATGAGGTAAATATCATTTTATTTGCTCAAATAGGTTTAGATTAGATTGAGATGAAAAACTAGAGACAAGCCAAATTAGGACTGAAAGCAGCAATTACAGATTATTGTTTCCAGCAGTAACTAGAATAGGTTATTTCACTGATAAAAAGGCTTGCTGAAAGAAAGAATAGGTGATTTTCCTTAGAGCCTTAAAATAATATCAAGAAAAGAATAGGCAAGGAAAATATAAACAGAAATTCATAACAAATTTGTTATGTTGCATGTTAAAAAAGTGAGGCTACCTGTAGAGTAAATTAGCATGTGATTTGTGATTTATTGAACTCACTTAAAATTCACAGTTTAACAATATATACTCAAAATACATACTTTTGAATATAGAGCATATGTGTGCTTAGAAAACTAGTAATATTCTTTCCATTGTGTACATTTTTTCTCGTCTTGTTGAAAAACAAAGCACACCATACAGCCTGGAGGATAATAATAAAAATCAGCTCTTAAAAGTAATTCCTTCGATAAAATAGTTTCTGAGGGGAAAAAAAATGTGTACAAAAGCGTTCAAATGATACTGACAATAAGGCATGGAATTTAAAAGGCTTAACCATGTCTTATCTTAGAGTCTGTTTTATTTCTTCATCTTCTGAGCACTTCAAACATATGAGCTGTTATTCCATCTTTAGATCAGTAACTTTGAATTGTTCTACCTGTCATTCTGCAGTGACTAGCACAGCTAGATGTCATACAATGATTGTTTGCACTTTCATTCTTTCACATTAAATGGCAATCATCCGGTCCTTTTGATTTGTTTCTTTTATTTAGCCCTGAAGTTTTTACACTAGAATCTCATTAAAGCCGAACTAGTATACTCCTGTCAAAAAACTAATGGAAAAAGTTTAAAAGAGAAATATTTCACCTATATTGTCACTTACTGGTGGAGTTGCATTTATCAAGATTTGCAGTTTACTTCTTTAGTATACGTTCTTTTGGCCTTGTTCACCTCTCTCTGCTTCCCCCCCGGCCGCTTCTATTGCACAAAATTAGGATGATATGCTCTAATAAACCAGACACCTAAATAAAATAACAGCAAAAAGAACAACAAATTTAATCTCCTGGAAACACTCTTTTCTCTTCATAGGACAGATATCTCCTGTTAGTCAAGGATATTGTCAGAGAATTTTCCTATGCAAAGAACTAAGCTATTCATTGAACAAACATTGTTTACAGAAGTATAACTCTACGTCTGAGTTACAGGAACAAATAAATTAAACAAATCCTTTGCTGCTCCTATTTCTGGGCACATATGATAATCTTTGTCATCCATCCAGACAACTAAGTCCCACCCTCGAAAATAACTCTACAACCTTTTTCCCCTCCAGCAACATTTAGATCCAGGTAAGGCCACTAATTACAGCATCTAAAAAATTTATTCCTGAGCTCTTCATAAGAGTTCTCAAATTACACAGAAGTTATTTATGCAGAAGTATGGCTTGCTGTATCAGGAAAAGAAAAATCATACAAGACCCATTTAATCTGTGGTATGAAGGACAATGAAAAATATATCCATTCAATAAAGAATCTTCTTTTATCTTATGCTGCTGCACTGACAGATAAGAGAAATATATCATGTGGATTCTGATCCCTCTATGAGTTCCAGAAAATAAGATAAGGGTCTGCAAAATGCTGGCAAATTAATCCCAGTGAAATTACTAACCATTTTGTCTAAAGATCCAGTAGTCAGGAGGGATAACTTGGAGGTCACCTTTACTATTAACGTTAAGGGTTTTCTAGCTGATATTGTGGCATACATACATTGTACATCTAAATGCCCGATCTAAAAATGAATTCCTCAGCATTTCTGAATATGCTCCATAGATTTAACTCAAACGATGCAAGGATTTTTGCTCCCATGTAAAACGTGCTGTTTTAAGCCCTCTGTCTCCCATTTGCCTGTGCATAAATGACGACCTCTTCCTTAGAAACTTAAATGATGTGGAAGCTGCTAGATGTCAAAGGATCCCTGTGGCTTGAACACAAAGATAAGATAGTACTTATTAATAAAAAATATGAAATTACTTTGACATGTAATTGTTACAGAAAATGCCAATTTAAGAAATGCATATATAAGAAATAATGACCAAAAGGGAGGGCATTTCTCAGCAGTTAATGACTAGATAGAAAAGTTAATGGCTCCAGGTGAAGTCAAGGTCGCATAACTCAGCCTGTCATTAATAGCTTGGAAATGCCCAGCCAGGAGGTCATCACTGTTATTATGAGCCATAGGAATATAAAAATATAATGAAAAAAAATAATTACCTTTTTGTGTTTTGAAGAGTTAGAAGTAAAACTGTAGGTTGCCATGGATATGTTTTTCTGTTTACTAGAGTTATATCCTCTTAGCAGTTAAAGGCCAGGGTTGCAATTCAGCATGGTGCTAGCCAAAACAATTAAAGCACAGAGCCCAAAAAGCAAACCTCAGCATACTGCAAGATCAAGGATCAGGCTTATAATAAGTGGAAAAGCATTCCCTCAGGTTTATTTTCAGCAATGAGTATTTCTGAAGCAGTAATTCTAAGGTAAAACCTGTCTCCTTATAAATTTGTTTCCTAATTTTCTCCATTTAAATTGTATCTTTACAGTTTTGCGAAAGAAATAAATAATATACCACTAAATCCACATTTACTCTTGAAATTCTACCTTAGTTTCAAGTTTATTTTCCTTATTGATTTTCATAAGTTTTTGTGTGCTTACTCATTCTTAATATTTTTAATTAAGTAAAATATATCATAGAGACTTATCACTGTTTCATATCCTGTCAAAATCAGGAGTCAGGTGTCTTTTGGATGGAGTTCCAAAGATTAAGAATGACATAAAATATGTTTGTCTTGCTTTTTTTTGCCTTTTTTTTTTTTTTTTAAATATTCTTTTTATCAGTTGCTTCTTCTCTGGTCTTAACTGTTAAAAGAAGATAAATAGCCTTATCCAACTTTGTTCATTATCATACATTATGTGCATGTCTCAATCATGTCCTCCTCTTGCCTTCCATATTGGCCTACATAGTATCAAATAAAGAAGACAACTATACACAAGGACATGCAAAACCCTCCTTGAGTTTTCTAGACACTGTAGCTTAAACTATGGCGTGGGTGCAAGTAGGTACATTTAAAATGCAACCCCTTATTCTAGGCAAGTTTAATTAAATGAGGTGATAGTAGCTAATTAATCTGTTCAACACAGAGTTCTGAGACGTACTTTCAAAACATCAAAGGAAATAATTAAAAAAACACTTTAAAAAAGTAGGTCTGATTTTCATTGAATTCACATGCATAATTCTGATATCATGCAGCAACATGAGGCAGTTTTTTCGCCAGAATGGTTTTGAGTCTGCTTAACCCAAATGTCTTTCACACTTGCCAATGGCAGAATAAACAGAAATATGCATACCAAGAAAACTTCCTAGAATAAGCACAAAAATAATAAAAATTTGGTTGATTAGTATTACTCTAAGTATCTCAGAAACATATCACTCTGTAGTGGCAGACTTTCTCCAGCATCATATTAAAACATGCTTATTCAAAAACATTTTTCTCTGGATTTATGTAAAACCAATTAAATTACCAAGAAAGATCAAGAATTAGAGAATTAGAGATAGACAGCCCATAGTAATCATAACACTGTGTCTGTGACTGAGACCAGAGTTGGATACTTGAGAACTGAATATATTTACACAGTAATCAATGATACGATTCTCCTTGATCCTAGTATGACTTGGATCAAATTATTTCCCTTTACTGAGGACCACAATCATAGTAAAAAACCCAACCAAATCTAAAGATACATATTTGCATATATGTGGGCACACACAGATATTATGTAAAAACTATTAGAAAGAGAACCAAGGACATTGAGAAGCGCCTGTTAATATTTCTAAATCCTATATGTTCAACACTAAGAGAGCTTTCAAATTACAATAAAAGGTGAATATAATACTCAAATCCTGTTTACCATCAAAACTCTTGTGCAATAATACAGATAGTTCAATGCAGTTTTTGAACCTCTACTTATGTATCCAGCAGAAAAATGCTTACTGCCTTCCTACCCAAAAAACGTTTCCAAAACACATAAGCCTTCCAGAACAGCCTCATGATTCGTATATCCAGGGGTTCTCAGAAGAAAAATGGAAAGAATGACATCCTAAGAAAGAGAACCCCCTAGTATTAGCCTTCCTTTTTTCAAAAAAACCTTATAGGTAAGCACACTGAAGGTCTCCAAAATCTATGTATCCATTGCAGGCAGGAGTGTAAACCTCATAAGTATTCCTAAGGTCAAAATCAGCACTAAGTATTCACTTGAAAAGCAAATGGCATCTCAGAACCTAATAGGCTCAAGATCCTACAGGCTTTTCTATCGAGACGATGTTTATTCCCAGGAAAATGTCAATGGCTTCATTTGTGTAAAAGTGTGCTTCTAAAGAAAGAAACGTAGCTAAAATAAGTTTCAAGGTCTCAATTCAGTTTCAAGGACTGTTGTGGTCCAAAACCAGATGACAACTAAGTACTCTGCAGCTGCTCTTTCACTTTCTCCCACCCATGGCCCAAGTGGGATGGGATGGAGAATCGGAAAAAGGTAAAACCTGAAAGCTGACATAAGAACAGTTAAATAAACAAAATAAAGTGAAATACCAGTAATGGAAATAATTACTGTAATGAGAAGGAGAGAGAGAGAGAAATAAAACCCAAGAAAGACAAGTGATGCACACTGCAATTGCTCACCTCCTGCTGACCAATGTCCAGTCTGTCCCAGAGCAGCAATCCATGTCTTCTGGCCCCCAGTTTATATACTGGGCATCACACTCTGTGGTATGGAATATCTATTTGGCCACTTTGGGTCAGCTGTCCTGGCTGTGCTCCCTCCCAGCATCTTCTGCATCCGCTCACAGGCAGAGCACAAGACAGAGAAGTCCTTGATTTAGAGTAAGCACCACTTAGCAACATCTAAAACATTAATGTGTTTTATCCACATTATTCTCATACTAAATCCCAAAACCACAGTGCTGTACCAGCTACTAAAGTACAATATTAACTCTACCCCAGCCAAATCCAGGGCACAAGATTTTGAGAAGCTCATTGCATTGGAGGGGGTACGGAGCAGGTTGATGTCAGTCATTTCAAAATGAATGGAAAAGAAGTTAATTTTTCTGTGTTGAAAAAGCCCAACAAAACAAAGTACATGCCAGCAAGACCTATTTGATTCTATGAAGACAGATGGAAATCCAGTTACAGGTTTCTGTTAGACTGAAGATGGATTTTAACTTTGTTCACAAGACATTAATCTTGGTGCATGTCCAAACACAGTAATCATTTACTCAATCTGTATTTTTTGCAAGTGGATTAGGATAAGACTACAGAAAGTCTTGAATATGGGATGAGCTAATAAATCTGTATATCAAACTGACATTCTAAAATATAGTTGGTCAGAGTTTAACAGAAATACAGCTACTATCTCAATTCAAGGAAAAAATGAGAAAGGCAAAGAAATTTGAAACCATCTGGAACACTGACATTATTCTGATTTTAAGGAGTTGTATATTTGGGATTAAGGTTTATAATGTGTTTGTGCAGTACATTGCCAGGAAAGACCATCCTATGAAAAGGTTCATTTGGGACTATTGATCTGAATTAGTGAAAAAGTATTTTGGCCAGTTTGCTTAGTATCCTTTAGTAGCAGATAGATCTCAATCCTCCAGCCAGTGTGTGAGGTTATTTAAAAATGGTAAGGCACATCATGATGTGACAGTGCACTAACCTGAACCCTGAAGTGGATTGTTTCACCCTCTTCTGAATGAATGTTCCAGAAAATTTCAAAAATCGAGACTGTCTATTAGTAACAGAAAATTAAAAAAATAAATTAAAAAAATAAATAAATGAAACTGAAAAAAAAAATCAAAACAATCATTCTCTGTAATTTAGAAAGAAAATCTGAATCTTTTTGGTGAGAGATTAAATGAAAGCTCTTGAGCTAACCTGCTTATCTGGTCCCTGCAGGTAGGCCCTTTTTTCTAGTCTGGTTTACTGGTTCAGCTTACATTAGCGTCCCGCATTTCTTAATTCTACAATCTCAATCTCTAGAAAAACTACCGTTTTCCAGAAGAGTATAGGAAAATTTTGTTCTACCTTTTTTTATAACTTGAGATGTTCTTAAAGCCACAGCTTCTGGACACCTGATTAACGACATGTCTCTCACAGCTTTCTTAAAAAAAACCAACATACCCCCCCCCCCAAAAAAAAA
>VZRV01002667.1:481655-621428 GCA_013398115.1 Falcunculus frontatus
ACGATTGAGGCTCCATCCCACTGGGTGTCAATCCACCGCAACTCCGCCCCTCGTTCTAGAAACCTCTCGGTTCCTTTTAAACTCATTAGTTTATCCTATTATGTATATTCATTACCCCTTCGTGAATATTCAATTGTGTCTAGAAAGTTCTGCTCCGTTTAGTTTGTTATTGGTTAATTCAAATATGTTCCTCCCCTGTATCCCTTTGATTTGTCCCTGTCAAATTCTTGTCATCCTCCGATTGGTTTATCCCTTTGTCTCCTCCCTGCACTGCCCCGGCTTAAAAGGGGCGTGCACCCGTCTTTCCCCGACTCTCTTCGGACTGCCTACCCTTCCAGCACCTCGCCTTCGGACCTCCCTGCTCCACACCCTCTTCAATAAAACTGGGATTGAAGGCACCGAGGAGTCCCTCCTTCTTCCTAACCCTCGCCTGGTTGCTNGATTGCCTGCGAAAAGGCTCACAATGGAGCTGGCTGCAGAAAGTTGGTTGCTGGGCAACCCGGCGAGAGCGAGGAAGAAAGAGGGAGATCCTCTATGCCTTCAATCCCAGCTTTCTTGTGGGGAGCAGGGAGCGAGGAGGTGCTGAAAGGGTAGGCAGGGAGAGGAATCTGGGAGGAGGATGGTTGCACGCCCCTTTTAAATCGGGGCGGTGCAGGGAGGAGACAAGGGTACAAACCAATCAGGGGATGACAAGGGTTTGACAGGGACAAATCAGAGGGATACAGGGGAGGAACATATTTGAATTAACCAACGGGGAATCGAATAGAACAGAACTTTCCAGAACTCAATACATATGCAACAGAGGGTCATGAATATACATAGGAGGGTAAACCAATGGGTGTAAACGGAACAAAGAGGTTTCTAGAAAGAGGGGTGGAGTTGCGGTGGGGTGACACCCAGTGGGAAGGAGCCTCAATCGTCGACCCCGCCTTCGGGGTCGGACTCTTGGGCCGGAAAGTCCACCCACTGGATGTCACTCAGCCCCAAAGTGGGCTGGGCCACCGCAACACCCAATAACCCTCCTCCGTTCCTGAAAAAAAGCCTCTTACAAAATTCCTCTCCAAACCTCTCCTCTCCGAACCCCTCCTCTCCGAACCTCTCCTCTCGCAGCTCCTGGACATAGACAGCCTTGATGCACACTAAGGTCAGCACAGTACTGTTCCTCAAAAATATCCCTCCTCATATGCCCATTTCTGTGACATCAAACTGTTGAAGTATGGTTTCTTACAGTGAAAATTATTTCTCAATCAAAGCATATGAAGCACTGTTTTTTATCTCTCTTATAAAGATTGTTATATGCTTCACCTGCAAAGACAGTGAAAAGGATTTGAAATATTTGATATTTATTTGATGAGTTATTATATTTGAAAAGGGATATTTTCACTCACAGATTTGAATTTTACATGTGGCTCACATTTTATTTAGGGAATGCAGATAAAATGAAAAAGGTGAAATAAAATGCTGTGGAAGAGTGTTCCTCAGGTCTATGTTTCATGAAATAAATTCTCTTATTTTTAACATTGCTCTTAACAGGTCGTTGCTAAGATTTGCATCTTCTCTCTCAGCTGACCTCTTTCAAGATACTCTGGCATTTGCTGCATTTCTGGAAGAATAGCTTTGTGAAATCAGAAGTCTGTGTGATCAGACAAAGCTTTCCAGCCATGTAGTTCTGTTGCTCTGATCCACACCTACTGACATGCCAACTTACCTTGATATGATTCCTGTACGGGAATTTAATCAGTCAGAAAGATGCAGAAAGAAAGGACTTGAAGCTGAATTATATTTAACAGTCAGGCAAAAGGAAGAATTACAGAGCAGATTAACATTTTTTGTTCTGTATTAAAGTAACTAAATGAGTTGGGCAATTGATTTCAAGGCACCTAGAAACATTTGTTAAGCCAGTCTTCACAACAACTTAGTAAGTTTATTTATTATCAGAGAAAAACATAAAATGCATTTTGTTTTTAATTAATGACAGCTCTTGCCCCTAATAAAAAAAAAAGAAAGAACGAAAACCACCTGTACAGGGTCTCTTGAATTTTACAAAGCAGAGAAGCAAGATTAAATCTGTACAGCAGATCTAAAGAAAAAGGAATAAATAACCTGGGGTAAGATCTCTGGAGACCAATTTAAATGGAAACTGAAAAGCAAAGGGTTCAATTGGCCTCCTATACATAAACATATCTTTGGATTTATTATAATTACTTTTAAAGCCAGAGAGGATCCCAAACTGATTTATGAACAGTGTAATAGCTGGGATTGAAATATCAGGATGGGTTATAAAAAGAAGAATATCATCCACATACAGTATTCATTTATGTTCCTGTTTGTGTGCATCAGTAATGATACTGTAAGTTTACGACATTTCTAAAAGCCTCAGGAAGTGTTTTGAAAGCTAATGTGGAGAAAGGAGGAAAAGATGGACAACGAAGCATAAGTACAAAACTCAGGAAAAAAAAGATTCAAAAAGACTCTGGAAATTTTATGTGATTTTATTTTTTCCTGAGGAATATTGAAGTTCATAACCAAATCTCCAAATAGATGTCTGTGCAGTTCAATTTCACCAACACCCAGAAAGTGTAGCCTTTTCATTCACATCAAATACTATCATTGCATCTAGGGAGACTGCAAGGGCATTATTCTTAACCTTGTCTGACCAATGCATTAGATTACTCTCATAAAAATCTCAGAAATACCGGACCTTTATGTAACAGCCTGCTTAAAAGCTGTTTCTATCTTAAGGCAAGCTGAGTTTGAATAATCCTGTTTACAATGCATTTCCAATTGCCTATTTTTACTTCAAGTATAGTAAAAATGTGATTTATTCTCTTTTTTCTTTTTTTTTGTTACATTGTAAAACACAATGACCCTTGTAAAAATGCATTAGAGGTGCTTCTAAAAGAATTCAGTCATCTGCATGTACCCTGAGTCTTGATTAATATTCTAGGAAATCTAGCTCCTCATAACAAGGTTGCATTTTATTTTTAAAAGTTCTGGGGGGGGTGGGGGGGGGAAAGTAGCATAAGAACTTCGAATTTACTTTTATTTTCTTTTCCCCCACCCCCGTTCATTTAACTGCTTCTTTGTAATTTTCCTATCTCCACTATAAGAGTATCCATGTCTGGCAAGATTGGTCTTAATCTTGGGCAGATGGAGGGAAAAAGAAAGAAGGGTAAAGGGGAACATGTGTGAGCATGTGTGTGAGACAAAGGCCACTGCAAAATTTCAAATCAGTATGGACTATTCAAATGGATTTTTGGCACCTGCAGCTACCATTGAAGTAAATAGGATTTCTGGAAGTTGGTAGAGAAAAAAAGTTCTTTAAAAACTGGAAACCCACAAAAACACAAGTCCTAACATGTTTCATATTTAATTACAGTCTTCATAATTACTCACAGAAATGTTCTAATATTCCATTAAAATAAATGCTTATCTAAGAATCTGTAGTCTAGCCCTGTGGACTCTGGCCCTTTATTTTTCTTCATATTTGAGGAAAGAATACAGAATATATTTTCTGAGAGAAGTAAAGCAGGTTAAGGAGCAATAATCATCCATCCTTAAAGTAGAGATTGCTGATCTTCAGAAGCTAGTTTTCTTGCTGCTGGTATAAAAATATATATAAAAATAATCCCCATTCTCATTTTTCCTTATATATGTTTTTCATCTGCAGATAACACAAATGCTATTCTGGAAGAAGAGGCTAAATGAATTAGAGGTTCTCTGATGTTAGTTGATCTAATTTAAATCCACTAAATACAGAAGTTCTGAAATTATCTTAAAAAAGAATTATGAAACATGCTTCTCTATTTCTCACAGAAAGAGTGATAAAGTCTCACTGAATTTGTCTTGCCATGCAATGGGCTACTAGAGACAACATTGAAATAGCAAGTTTCAGTTATTTATAGTAAATATTTAAAGTTCTCCATTTTTATATGATTATATGGCAACAATTTAAAGGATTGATGCCCTTTCTTATTTTTGATGTATAAAAAGCTGTCCAATTCGAAATATGTATTTACAGGTCATTACCTATTTCTGTCAAATCACGAAGGCCTTCACAAGTTTCCAAAAATTCCCCTTCAGTGTTTTTCATTTACCTTGGAAGACAGTGTCTTATTCTCAAGTAAATAAGTAGAAAGTCCAAAAACATACTTGGGCTTTCACATATTGAAGGAAGGTATACCCTATACCCTAAATATGCTTTGTCTTCATTGACATGGGTGGTCACTGTTGCTCTTTCTCTCCCTGATTCTCAGAAATATACATCTAGCAAGGCAGTTGGCCTTTAGGACTTCCCTTGAAAAAGGGGGATCCAAATAGCAAGTCCTTTATCTCACCCGTTTGCAACTCCAAGTGATAATCATATGCTGTGACTCCCTTTGTTGGGATGTACCTCATGATCAGTACAACCTATTGTACCCCTATATAGAGTGGGTTTGCCTAGTTTCTGCCCTGTGCTGATTTCTAGGTCCTGAAAATAAGACGTATTACAATTTACTGCGTTTATTACTCTAGAACTTACTCCCTTACTTTAGAACTTACTTCCTTACTTTGGCTGAGAAAAAACGAAGATTTGTATTAAAAGCTAGCAAAAGGCAAAAAATGGAGGTATAGCCACTTGAAAAGCTTGCACAATTTCAGCCTACAATGGCGTGGTACAGGCATTGAATACATTTTTCTGTGTGGACTGATAGTCTTATTTGAAGGAAAAAAAGAACATTTATAATATCCTGACCAGGGACACTGGAGTTTTATTACAGCCACTGAACTCTAGAGTTTGTCTCTGGATAAAAGTACAATGTGTGCATTTTAGCTAACATTCTGTCATCCTTTCCTATAACTAAACGTGAAAATGAACTCTCATAATATGTGTTTATTTTTCACCCTATGATGTTCATTAAAAGACAGCTTGTGACTATTGCAGTATGCAGCTGGTAGAAGAGAATTGAATGAAGGGGGAGTGCAAGTTGTGCTGAGTAATAAGAGAATAAAGATGGAAATACTTGTCCCTCACACTGCATGATTTGAATATAATCTTACATTTACTTTCACATTGGGAAAATCGCCTTTGTTACAATACTGAATTCAGAAGATAGGAAAGGGCAACGAACAGGGCAGTGTGCAATTTCTATGTCTTTTGTACGGCTGTGTATGTAGAATTCCAGATGGAAAATTGTAACGAAGGAACATTTGTCTCCAGCTTTTCTGTAAGAGTACAGACCTAGGCATGCACTAAGCAGTGACATTTCTCTACATTATGTAACCACTTTTAAAACTGCATCTGAACTTGAGTGAGATGAACCTTTACTGAACTATCTACCTGCATATAGGTAGAACAACTTTGAACTACTTATTGCAAGAACAGCAGTATGTTTAGTAAAACTGTGTTATCTGCTATTGGTAACTGTGGTCCATCTCCTACTTTATCACTTTTATCATAACATGCATTTCTAGATTGCTAATGATCACAGTGTCTGCTCATTCTTCCTTTGCCATCCTGTGACACGAGCAAGGATGATCTGTTTCTCACATTTTTTGAGATGATGAATAGATCCAAAATCCTTTCAAATTTCCAGAAATAATGAATAACAAATATTTTTCTTGACATTAGAAGTGTTGAAAGTATAAAATAAATTTTTTTTGTTTTTCTCTTGTAGCTTCTTTGTCTGGATAGGAAAGTAGGAAAGACAAAGGTTGGAAGATGTAAGATTTGCCCACGCAGTAATTAAGCATAGAATTTTTTTTTTTTTTGAGGAGGGCTTATTTAAAGGTTTTCTGTAAATAATTCAGCTTAAATATGACTATAAAATTAGACAAATAGTGGGAAGCAATGTTGTGGAATATGCTATCTGATTGAAACCAAAATTAATAAATTCAATCTATTCTAGATTTCTAACTTTTTCCACATTCCATTATCTTCGACCTTGCAAAAACACTGTCTTTTGTTTAACTTAAAGCGTAAAACTAATTCAGTTGATTTACTCATGATCTCCAGGTTGAGAAATGTATAAACATACAGAGATTTAGAAACTTAATTTATTTTCCTGGGAACCAATTAAGTTGTAGATAAATGAACTTGTCAAAAAAAAACCCCTTTACAAAAAACTAGTTTCAAATTTGAAATGGTCTTCTGTAAAAAATCCATGCAGAAGCAGTCTATATCAATGAGATTTTTTTTCGTGTTATGATATAAAGTTCTTTTTTTTACTACTTATGAAAATTAGTCCCATTTCTAGTGTAAAATTTTGCTAATATCTATATATATGGATCCCAACATTTTTCTCCTTATAATTTAAGAAAATTTATCTATCATATGAAACAAAACAAGCAATTACCTCATTCTGATTATATGGTTTCTGGATCATCCAAGTTTAGCTAAATTATACTTCATATACAATCAAGAATGCATTATTTTGATTTTGGAGACAAGGTAAATATTTTCCTAACCTTCCAAACTAGCATGCAATGTGATGACACACATGGCAATATTTCTAACATCTGAAGTCCACAAAGTACATCAGTGCTATTCTCCTTACATGGTAACCCTTAAAGTATTCTTGGGCAAATATTAAATAATATTTAAAAGAACACATATTAAGACTGTTCCCTATGGCTTTCCTACATTAGTGCATAAGATCCAAACTGTATCAGCCTCTTCCTTTTCCTTAGCTGACTCTCAGAAGACAGAAAATTAACACTAAATGTACTTCCTTTAATAAATGAGGGAGTGTGTGCAGTGGCTGGAACCCAAAAAAGTATTTTCTAGCTATGTGTAGTTTTTGAACAATTTCAGTGCACTTATCTAATATCCTTTATGGTGGAGAAACTGCATTGCAGTTAATGATTTTTCTTTTGAATGTTATTTATGTGTATGTACCATTAAGTATCACAGTAAAGACAGGAATGTTTTCCTGTGAAACACAGACAAAATGGACAAGATACTAAACATGAAAAACCAGGAGTGATTCCAAATTAAAACTGAAAAAATCAAAGGAAATGAAGAGAAAAGCTATAATAGCATTAGAAAGAATTCCCTATATGTGATAATTGCCCACTTAAAATTTGCTTCACATGCGTTACACTCAGGAAAGCAGTTTTTGAAAAGGGAGAAAAAAAAAAAGAAACAACCCAAACTGTATTGAATTATCTGTTAAAAATCTCTTCAAGATTACACAGATGTGTAAAGATTTTCTCAAAGACAAAAACTAAGTGCCCCACTAACAGAAGCTCCCTAAATTGTATCAAAACTCAGTTTATATTCCCACAGATGTCTAACAAGCTGTGTATATGGTCTTGGATTATAGACTGGGAAAAATCAATAGCTTGCTGTCTCAAAGGCACCAATATAGATTATGAATCACAGCCAGGAAGTTGTCAGTGATCTCGGCTGCCAACCGTGCTTCAGTAAAGATATTTGCTAGCTCATATTCTTTTAATGTGTACCTTTCATATATGAAACAGAAGAGGTCACTTTTTGATGAAAAAAAAAGAAAAAGGAAAAAAAGGGAATTTTAGGCAAAGATATAGCATATCACAAAATAATAAGTATTATCTAAATAATGACCTTTTACCCAAAAGTGGAGAGGTTTTTGTTTTTGGGGTTTTTTTTTCCTCAGAAGATACACACACACCCAAACACACCCACCCACCCCCCAACCCCCATACCCCCCCCAACATATTTCTCTGTTTAGGCTATAAATTATTTCTATCAGCTGAAACCAGTTCAAAAGTTGAAAGCTACAAAAGAACAAGAAGCAATGAAGGTTTTTATCATATTTATCTATAGGACTATATAAGATCACCTCAAGGAATGCAGTGTTTTTAATGCGAGGCAGCCTCTTTCGTTGCAGCTGCACAAATTGTCCATGGAAATAATACACTGTCAATGCTTTTCAACATACTATATTTAGTAAAATTATAGAGCCAGTAAATAGAGAGGATTTTGCCCCACATCATTTTTTCCACATACATTTCAATTAAATAATAGGTACAGAAGGAATAATCATCCTTCTTGTAGCAAAAGTATATTTTGAGGTATTCCTAATATGCAATTAGGCATCTAACCTACATGCACAAACTACTCTCCACTGGCTATGTAGAGAATGGAGTCTACAAGTTCTAAGCCTTCAACAGAATAAAGTAACTATTTCTGTGACCAAAATAATAATAATAATAATAAAAAATCCAAAACCAAAAAAACCCACAAAACAACAAAAAACCCAAGCAACCAACCAACCAAAAGGGTAGGTTCTACCCAAAACCCATCTCTCTGGCACGTGACCATTTGTTGCTACACTAGAGTGCTATTTTGAGTGAAGGCTCTGGGGTTTGTCAAGTTATGACAGCTGTATGAACTTGAATATACCAATAAAATCAACATTTGGAAGATACACCAAGTTAAGAGAAATCAGCTGCAGCATTTTAAATTGCGTGGGGAACAGTATCCAACCCAGAACAAGTGATCATATTCAGATAAAAATTTTCCCATAGGCTTCTTTATTGGGAAATGGTATAGATCTGTAGTGAGCACATGGGGAGGCATGTACTTCCTGCGCTATCTGTATTTCTTCCGTTTTTTTCTTTCTTCTGGATACACCTCTACATTACACCTGAACCTCTTCTGCAATGTTGAGGGGTAGAGATCATGAGGTTGGAGGAAAAAGTGAAGAACATTTAAATACAGGGGTACTGCTGATCACGAATAATTAACAGTATCAATAGCATCGGGACTTCCTTGTGGTTGATATTATGTGTTGTAAAGTGACGTCTTGTAGGAGCCTTCTGGTACTTAAAAGGGGCCTACAAAAAGGCTGGAAAGGAACTTTTTGCAATGGCATGTTATGATAGGACAAAGGGAATGGCCTTAAACTGAAGGAGGGTAGGTTTAGATTAGACAGTAGGAAGAAATTCTTTACTGTGAGGGTGGTGAGACACTGGAACAGGTTGCCCAGAGAAGTTGTGGATGCCCCATCCCTAGAAGTGTTCAACAACAGATTGGATGGGCTTTGAGCAACCTGGTTTAGTGAAAAGTATCCCCGCCCCATGGAGCGGTTAGAACCAGATGATTTTTAAGGTCTTTTCCAAACCAAACCATTTTATGTTTTTTATGATTCTATGAAACATTGACAGCATTGATTTCCAGAGTAAATCTATCAGTAAAAGGTAAGGGACCATTCAAAGAGCCTGGCATAGAATTGATTAATCCACGTGTAAGAAAAATATTGCAGGAATAGTTGTACTGTGGTTAATCAGTTCTCTCCTCTAACTACAGCTATGGTAAAATTCACAGATGTTCAGCTCCGTGAACAAAGGGATCAAAACTAAAAATAATTTTTGACTTGCCCTTTTGAGTAAGAAAGAAAACCGGTGACAGAAACTGGACATATCAGCATAATTTTTTCACTGCAGGAGATGAAAACAAATAGAGTGAGAATAATTAATGTTATGCAAATGAGATAACTTTTTTGAAAGAGGAATTCAGACTAATTTTCTGCATAAGCAATATTCCTCAGGATCCTGGCCATCTCGTGTTTTGCATCAACTGGCTTATCTTAGGGTTTATTTCAGCATCTCCTATGCTTTTACACTGTCCAAAATTGTGATGGTAAAAATCTTTCTAAATAAGATTTAGTTCTGGGTACGTGTATGAGAAACTTCTACCTTTTATTTTCAGGACTTTTTAACCCCAAAAATGTGGTCTTAGAATTCACAAAATCATTTGGTTTAAGGACAAGTTTAATTAACAGATTAGGCTGAAAATGGTGTGGAATAAATCAGAAGTGATGAAAATTGACTTCAAGCATTTCTTGAAGAAAATAGAAAGTTCTTTAGATGAAACTGACAAGTAAATGACTCATTTTCCACTTGCGATAAAAGACGTATATCATGGAAATTAGGCCTTTTGTTTAAAATAAAATAAAAACAATCGGTGTTAAATTATATTCTTTTTCTGATCTTCCTGAAGAAACAATTTGAAATTCTTTAGACTACAAGTGACATTCTTAGTGACAACTGCAAGTATTGAAGGTAAAAAATTAGTCCTCTTTTTACTTTATTACAAGCTTCTAGGATGCACAAAACCTCTGTTAACAAATCCTTGTGGAAGTATTACTGTACTTCTTAGCTAATGAAACAGGTTATATGGCTCTCTAGCAGCTGTCAAATGATTTAGGTTGGAAAAGACCCATAAGACAACCAAGTCTAATTGCCCTAACACTAGCGAGTCCACCACTAAACCATGACCCAAGTGCCATGTCTACATGTCTCTTAAATGCCTCCAGGGTTGGAGACTCACACCAATTATGACTGGACACCACCCGGATGTAACTCCATTCACCACAGCTCTCTGGCCCTGGCCATCCAGTCAGTTTTTTACCTAGAGAAGAGTATACCCATACCCAGTTTCTCCAGGAGAATGCTGTGAGAGACAGTGTTAAAGGCTTTACTGAAGTCCAGGTAGACAACATCCACAGCGTTTCCTCATTCACTAAGCAGGTCACCTTGTCAGAGAAGGAGATCAGGTTAGTCAAGCAGGACCTGCCTTTTACAAACCTGGGCTGGCTGGACCTGATCACTCAATTTCCAGTCCACCACAGACGCCTCTGTCCATGTCTGCACTCGCAGTCGGGCTGTTGCAAATGCCAGGGGCTCCCCTGGATTATGGGGTTGTCCTCCTCTTGGACTATGAAAGCCCTAATGAGGGGTGGTAGGGCAGGGTGGGGTGGGCACCTTTCTGGGGACTAGGACAGCTGAGGCTGCCAGCCTGAACGTGGGAGTTGGAATCAGTCCCAGTCAGGGGAACCAGGGTCAGACACATCCCCAGGATGACCAGAAAAGACTAAAAAACCTCATGGAGCATAATCATATAGGTGCTCTGTGATTAACAGGCCTTTAACTTTTCAGGCATCGCAGTACAATTACACTATTTAAGATTTTTGCTGAGCTTGGGAAAAGTCTTGCTAAGAGCCTCTTGCTTGAATAAAACTCCACATTTTGTTGGAACATGAAAGGTAGTAACTAATAACTACAAAACACTTCATTTTGTCATGTATAAAAATAAGAAGACTTTCAAGTACAGGAGCACTGCTGGATCATCATTACCAGAGCTAATTAATGCAGAAGAGGCATCGGTGATGATTCAGCTGGACTGAATTGCCTTCCCAAGGAGCTAGCAGTCTATGCTACCGCCATTGACTGGGATTCTCCTCCTTGATCACTGTAGAGCTGCTCACGACACATGTGGCAGTAGAAGACTATGTACCCTTCAAGCACTCATTAAATTAACCTGAAATATGTGCTGCAGCCTAGGAAAGACTTGGTTCCATTCTGATCTAGTTTCTGAATCTAGTACCCATGTGGGTACTTCGGATGAGCCTACCCCTCTTAGTCTTGATAATACACCTTTCTCTTTGCTTTTTAGGACTTTCTTCATCTTCAGCTACTTCACCATGAATGAACAGATTGTATGGTAAAAGAGTAGCTGGTTTTTGTAGAGCATATGAATGTCTTCAAACAAGTTACTAGGAAGTGAGTTCCACTATGAGGCTGAATACTTTACTATATTCAGTATCAAAACATTAACAATATACATATTTAGAGATGCATTTTTTATTTGATCAGGTCTAGTATTTTTATGTTTATATTTTAACACAGTGATGATAGCCACTGGCTTTATTTTGCATTTGTTCATCATAGTTCAGTCTCTTTCACATGGTAAGAAATACACATTTCTCTAGTACTCTTCTTTTTTCCTGAATGAAATGCAAAAACTGGAATAAACATTTATTTTTGCATCTGCTTTTTCTCTCTATCCCTTATTTTATATGCATTCTAGTTTTGGTTTTTGTGTTGGGTTTTTGTGTTGGTTTTCGTGTTGGTTTTCAAAGTTTTTTTGTGACGTCTCCAAGCTCTTTCACCAGCTTTCCATTAAATAAGATGTTGAAGTCTTTAGATCTATGATGCTGTACAGGCTCCATTTCAAAATGCCTAATTTATTTTCTTTGTGTTTGGCTATTTTTATTTCTCCAGAGTAGTGACTTCAGAAAACTTAAGTGTGCTAAATAAAGAATCTGCATTATGGAGCATGGGATCTAGACACCTTGCGTGAATGAGCACAGGCAGGTGACCAGAACTACAAAACTATGGCTGAAATGCAAAGAGCAAATTTATTTAATTTCCTTGCTGACTGAAGGATCCTGAAGCAACACCTGGGCAGTGGAGGCACACAAAATGAGGGTGCAGGCACCGTCAGTCTTGGTTCAATCCCAGTGGGCAGTAGGGCTGCTCTTTGCACCCATTTATCAAGGGCCCATGCACATATAGTTTGCCACCATGCTGTGATCTCCCCTGTGCTTTTTATGATCTCTGAGCTTTGATCTCTCTCCCAACAAGGAGCTCAAGCATGTCCGTGAGAGTGCCTCCAAGTTTCTGTAAACACCTATGTTATCTCTGCACAGAAATTCTACTTCTCAAAACAGACAGAGGATAAACAGCAGTAGGCATAATATATGGTTTCCCACACTGATATTCTCCAGGCCTTGGTATTCCCAGCTGCCAGATCATTTAAGCGGATCACCCCCTCCTTGCCAATCTTTGCTTTTAACCCTTTCCTCCCAACAGACCTTATGTGGCGAAGAGGATAATACACTGAATATTGTATTATGCTATTTGTACAAACTTTAAGTGAAATATTTTTTGTTTGGTTGGTTTATGTGGTATCAAACATAAGCAGTGTATATGCATACAACTTTTTAAAAGTAGGGAAGAGAAGAATGAACACTATAGAGGGAAAGAGCACAGAGCATGGGAAGATTTATGTTTTTCTTCTTACGATAAAGGAAACTCATTCTGCATCATCCAACAATGGATGGTCTGTCATATTAAATTGTGACATCAACACCAGATACACTTTCTAGAGAGAATTTTAGCTGAAATTGATACTATTTGCCTGATTCTAGAATTTCTGTGTAAAAAATGTTATGCTGTTACGTACAATAATACTATATTATTTGCCCATAGGTATAAAAATTTATGGACCTACAGATATTTCTATTCATCCAGTTTCATTAAAAATTAAATATATCTTAGAAACTACTTTCCAGAACTGATGCTTTTTCTGAAGGAAAATAGTGTCATCAGTATCTTGTATTGTCATTAGTATCTAACCTGACTTGATATTTTCTGCATTTTAATTTTGCCTCTCTTTATTTCAAATATCTATCTAAAAATAATGAGACAATTTTATCCAAAGATAGCTAGGAGATAATTTAGGGCAATTCTTCACTAGTATAATACAGATGGATTTGGCATGACCTCATCTTCATTAAACATCGCACTGCTGCTGGTAGCACTGATGGGAATGGAACAGAGGGTGTGATACTGTTTCATCCTCCAAAAAAAGGTTTCACAGAAATCTTTATATCTACCTTATTTAATATAAGATAGAGTTATTTCTTTGTAACTTGAAATTTCAGAGACTAGGAGGTCACATGAAGCTTTGAAAGACTGCCTTCACTGCATCCACAGGTCAGGTGTAAGTGAGTATCTGACCCATTTACCTTTTCCCCCCAAGAGCTTCATGCACTATTTTTGTTGGTTTCCTGCTAAAAGAGCTGGTTTTATGACATCACAGTGACAACTGATGATGGACAGAAAGGTAATTCACACAAATGTCTTAAGAAGTAGACTTCCTATTTTCATCACAACTATACTGTTAATAGAAACAAGCAAACAAACCTAGAAAATATATGTTGAACATCTTTGATCAATATTTTACAAAGAGTTTATGACTGGATTGCATTGTTTCCAAATGTCATAACAGCATGTTTTCCTTACAGGACTACAGTGATCCTTGTGGACCCCTTCCAGCTCAGAATATTCAGTGATTCTTGGATTATTTATGAGCCAACAACATTCATCTAATCAGAAATCACTTCCCAAACAAAAACTACAGTATCTAATGCAAAACTACTCTAAGCTAAAACCACTGAAAGAAATATTTTGCTCTTGCGAAGAGTTTGTCATGCTTCTCCCAGTTCTAAGTAATCATGCATTTATCAAAATATCCCAGCAGAGAACTTGAGAGTCCTAGGTATGAAGGAAGCTAAATATGAAGAATCTAAGCCTAAGCAGTGGAAAGTTTTAAAAAATAATGCCTTCGTGATCTTGTTATAAGTGCCTCAGAAGACTGTGACTATTGATACAAAATTAGTTGTAATTATTTGCCTGAGACAATAAAACTTTATCCCATGGAATAGAATTTCCAAGAAAGGAGTATGTTGGCAATAATCAAAGATAGCTTTTCTCTTTAGCTAAAGGTTTTACTTTGTTAGAAACTGAAAGGAAAAATGGTATTAAAAAATTCTCCAAGATTGCTTAGAAACAAATCAACAGCAAATAAAATGAAATCCCATTGAACTCAGCTTTTATATAGCTAAATTCACACACAAAAAAATTTGAGATACATCAAAATTTGGATGGGAGTATCGATTTTTTCATCCAGAAAGAATGCATAGTAATTTTCCCTTCTAGCTTTCAGATGACTGGAATGAAAAAGATGTTCACAATATTTGTTATTATTCAAGGATGTAGTTTTCTCTTCTTCTTGCTGAATCTATTTTTTAGAGGTCAGAGCAATTTGAGGCTTTCTTCTTTGTCCTTCCTTCAGCTGCCTTTCTAGATCTTTTTCTGATGTATTCTGTGGTGTAGTCAGGAACAACTCTGTCAATTGTTCTGTAAAACATGTAGCATCAAAAGCATGTAAGGTTCTGCCTATATAGCTGCAGCATTCTTTATTGGTAGCAACAAAATAATTGTGCATGGGAATGCCAAAAGCTTTTATGAGTATGAAATTTCAAAGGTCTTTCTTTCAGGTTCTTGGAAATATCTATGGAATAACTGTGTAAGAAAGAGTTCAAATTATTGATGTTACGCATTTTTCAGGGAACTCTGACTCTCATTGTTAAAATAACTGCTAAACATTTACCAAAAAGAGAACAGATCTGGCGGTTTTGCACGTTGCAAATAATTTAATTGGCTATAACTTTCTTAATTTGGAGTCAAGATAATGAGAGTGAGTTACTCTCAAATGCAATATGACATTTCTTCCATCTGCTTTAGAAGTATGAGCAAGACAATACAACTTGAACCACCACAGACATTTACAAGCCATCTCTTGTCTTTCGACATTATATTTTTGCATAAAGATGTAAGAGAATAAATTAAAATACAGATAATTCTCAATTTTTACTTTTAATATCTAAGGTTTCCTTTTAAAATTAATAAAATATATGAGATTTTATTGTTTTGTGGATTAGCTCCTAAATCCCCTATCTGTTGAAATTCAGTTCTTGATAGATGCTTTCACATTAGCATTTTATTACATTGTTTCGAACCAAACTTCCTAATTGTCCCTACTTACTATACATTTATTCATATCACAGACAGTTCTCATCTACCATAAACTGAAATTGTTTTGGATAAAATGTAACTGTTAGACAGATTCCATAAAGGACCTGGCAGACTACAACACCAGTCCCTGCAACCAATAAGGGCTTTTTTGAAATCAAATTCCCTGAAATCTTGTGCAGTATGAAAACTAGGTCCTTCACATCACTGTTCATTTGTTCACACTAGAGGTTTTCTGCAAGAGTTAAGAACAAAAGAGCACCCCCAAAAAACCACAAAAAGGTTTTCACTTTTTGATGATATGTTTGGGGTTTAATCATTATAGTAAAAAAAGAATTCTCTAGCAGGAAATTTTCACTTGGATGCAAGGCAAAAAAAGTACGATTTCTTAAGTCATTTGAACTCATGTTCTGCATTGTAATGAACTTTACATTTAACTTTCACATTTAGCTACATTCCAGAGGGAGAAAAACACTCTGTTCCTCCTGACACTATTACTCAAGCTCAAACTAGACAGCCTATGTTGTGGAATCTGGATGACTCCTTAGGGTGATAATGAAAGGAACACCTAAGACAGAGACATCAGACATTCTTCAGTACTATGAAAATTCTTTGTACTAAGAACAAATGATTTTTTTTTTTGGACAGAACTTGACAGAAAAGCCCAAAGTATCATATTAATGAAGTAATAAACATAAAAATATTTTTAAAAATAAATAAACAAAGAAAAAAGGGAAAGACAGCTTGTTCTCTTTAAGATAACAGTGGGTTATATTGTCAGAAATCTGAATAAACAGTTCCAATACACATAAAATGACCTCAAAATGCTGAACTTCAAGTCACAAAAGGCAAGTTTTCAACAAATCCTGTACATCAACTGCAAACCTCTGTGGCTGACGTTACAGCTAATGTTTCCACATATTTCAATATCTTGGATCATTTCAAGTTAGGTCATATATATGTATATATACAACAATCTCTCCACTGTACCATGCAGGTTTACAATGAATTATAAAGGGCAATATTAGCATAGGATTTCTCTTCACTGCCTCACTTGACTTAGATAGTGTGTTTGAATTACTCGGGGTGAACTTCCCTTGAGTGAAACTACAAAAAGAGGAAAAACCCAATACTTTTAGTTGTACAGAGTGACCTCAGGAGAAACACAAGTATGTCAACAGCTAGGAACACAATGGCAGGTTATTCACACGGATGCATCCTGGGAGGACAAGACAAAATGAGGGTGAACAGAAAGAAGAGAAGCTCATACCGGGTATAAGGAAAAATTGTTCTTCATGAATACAGTGAAGATCTGCAACTGACTTGAGCAGTCTCCATCTTTGGAGGTTTAGATCTGACTGCATAAAGACAGGAGCAACCTGATCTGATCTCACAACTGACCCTGCTTTGACAGAAAGGGTGGACAAGTTACTTCTTGAGGTCCCTTCCAGCCAAAATATCCTGTGAACCTACGATTCCATACTATATTGCTGTATCTCGAATGGCTAAATCCCAACTGAATTACAAGGTCTACATTTCAGCAGTGTTTGCTGTTGAATCTGTCTGCCCCAATACAACTGTCCAAATAGATCCAATTAAATAAACACGTATGCTAAATAACATACATTTTATAACTGGGAGTTTATAAACTTATGGAAGATATTTTTGTGGGTGCGCTTAATCGTGCATCACAAGCAGCCATTCCTATTCATCAGTCAGTGCTCTTACCTGCACTCTTATTTTTATAAACACTCTTATGTGGAAAGAGAAGGCCTATACGTACAAGTTTAAATATTACTACAAGATTCCACAGACTCATAGCCTAAATAAAGAGCCTACAAAAAAATGCATCAATGAAAATTATATCTGGAGATTTTTTTGTTGACTTTTAAAATGTAAGTATTTTCTGTTAGCTTATTAATAATTTCAGCATTTCTTTTAGTATCTTAACTCATCAGAATATTTTTGTGAATCACTGTAAAGACTATAAAGGCTATTTATCTATTTTTAGTATTTAACATTTTGTTCTTCAAGGTGCAAGAAATTAAGATCTCAGGTATTTGTGCACAGTTCAGGTTTTTTTCTACACACAAAGAGGAATCTTAAAAGTAAAAAATTGTCCCACTCTGATTTCTTTTGTGCTTCTGCTTACTAGGTCAAAACTTGCACTTTTACTATAGTGAGAGAAATACAAAAGAGACCTAGCTCTTATCACAACAGAAATGACTGTTTCTGTTATAGTGCAGCTGTATGTGCTATGCATACATATGTACAAGTATATGCGTATATATATGTATACATAACCATGCAGTTTGCAATATTGATCCATTTCTGTAATGGTCTAATGCTGTTTTCTGCTAAAATGATGAGCATGATAATTTAGTATGCCACACATGGTCTCTCTCCTACCTTTGCTAAGTTTTAGAGGACATTGACTTTGTGCAATTTTCTCTGACACCAATTCAAAGGACTCTACAGTAAAAGGCATCATGAAAATCAGGTACAGAAACATTAGAGAATAATGTATTAAGTCTAGTTTCTTGCTAAAAGTAAGCACACACTGTGTTTTTCAAATGAATATGTTTCAAAGGGAATGGAAGGGTATAAAAGAACTAAAAACTTTATAGCATCATAGATATAACTGAGCAATTTCAAATTTATTATGGAATAGACTATTTGCTATTATTTTAATTATATTGCAAATATAGATAAAAGAGACTGCAACAAAATTTTTTTAAAAATTGTTTTCAGACCAAAGGTGTGATTTCTAAGGTTGAATTTTGCTCCCCTGATTTTAGGGAAGTTAGACGTATTCAGAGCATCTGAAGATTTGGTTCTTGACTTAAAATAGTAAGACTTCAATTCAGAAAAATAATGTTGTTTAAAATGGACACTGAAACATTGCATATAATGGAGGGATAAAGTACAGGCATAAAATTAATGCATATTCTCTTCCAAAATTATCATGCATGCAGCTAACATAGCTCTTATTCTTGATTACAGTGCCTTCCACTCTGTTCCCTATAATGGCAATTGAGATTGACATGGATGTCTTTGCTATTAATACCTCAAAATAGATCATTCAGCCATGGCATATGGCTTTTCCCAAACACAGGCCTTTGCTTTTCCAGTCTGACAGGATTTTAGGAATATTTACTTTTTTTCATACTTTCCTTTAAAAATTTTTCTTCCTGCTTTTTGCCAGGGTGATTGTATTAAAGCAGTAGTGGCAGTTGTAACCGTGTCACAAAATTTACCCATAGATCAGACTTTCTCAGTACCTTTTAAAAGAGTATATTAAAAATTAATATGAGATCTTTCAGAAATAATCAAACAATTTGTATGTCAGTTTTCATTACCTGACCTATAACAGTGACTGTTCTAAAGGTTTTCATACTAAACAATAGCAGTATGCATTGTATTAATTATAAAATCTTTTCATAAATTTCTTGTTATAATTTATTTGGAATGTGCCATGTTTCTGGAATGATTCTGGTGGCTAAACACACAAGCTCACTGTGGGAGCTTGTCTGGACTGAGAGCATGCCCACAACGCAGTAGATTTGACATGAAACCTATGGACATCTGCACTTTTCAGAACAGCTGCTAGAGGCAAGCCAGAATTCCCTAGTGAGTCAAAAATGCCATGAGGCATCTATGCTCTGGTACCTGAATCACTCTCCTCTCTTCCAAAATCATGAGAAAACAAACAAACAAACTTTTTTTTTGATTAATGAATGCTTCAGTAAGCATGAGTAAGCATTTCAAAATAGAGAAAATACATAACCAGGTTAACTATGAGCAATTTCATTCTTTATTTTGAGGTCTTTATATGCCCAAGTAAGAAGTCTCCCATTAACACAATAAAATACTTTATTTCAAGTTCACATTTATTTTTCTTTCTATGGTAGCTTAAAGGCTTTATATTTCTTCAGTAAATTAGCATCATATGCAAATCATGAGTCACAAAAGCAATGTGTCCTATTCAAGAGATACTTTTTTATAGTCAGAGAAATGCGCTATATGTTTACACTGTTAAGGATTTATTCCTTGTTGTACTTCAAGGCGTAAGACAGTTAACTATGAAACTAATTGAAGTGCACATCACGTCCAATGTAACTTTCTATTAATAACTAGGAAAGGAAGTAGATTGGAAAATAGGATAAAATGCATCTTGGGTTCATCAAAGACAGATCATGCCAGACTAACCCAATAGCTTTCTCGATAAGATAACTGATTCTCCAGACAAG
This sequence comes from Falcunculus frontatus, assembly GCA_013398115.1. Classification (NCBI taxonomy): domain Eukaryota; kingdom Metazoa; phylum Chordata; class Aves; order Passeriformes; genus Falcunculus; species Falcunculus frontatus. The sequence goes on from VZRV01002667.1 coordinate 501,311, forward strand.
GGAAATTCAGTAGATCTAATCTGTCATGACTTTAGAACAGCTTTTGGTACAGTGCCACTTTCAAAATTATTTGTTAAGATGGTAAGGATGGAAGTTAGTCGAGGAGTTGTAAAGTGAAAATAGGTAGGCAGGAAACAAGGAAATAAAAGATGAGCTGTTCTAAAAGGAAGGGTGTTGTGCTGAAAGGAGTTCTTCTGAAAATAGTACTGGGGTCAATCTTTCCATTGCTGATCTCGGTGCAAAAAGCTCTGCAAACACTTGTATATATTATCAATTATCATCATCATCAAAAGAAAAAGAAAAGAGAGAGAGAGAGATGGGACTTCTAAGGTGAAGATGGAGGGGCTGAACTGCATTCTTCATTGAAGTTTTGAAGTGTTCCCACATCACAACTGGGGACTCCAGGATCAGGCAAGGTTCAAAAGACCCAGAAGAGGAGGCCAGAGGCCAAGATCCATAAGAGTTTAAAATCTAATTAGAGACAAGAATGACAAGTTGTTTACTTTAAAACTGTGCAAGGACAGACACGCCTATCAGTAAGTTCCCCATATTAATTTTACCTGATTTAGTTAATATTAATTTTCAGCAGTGGAAATACAAGAACCTATTTAAGTAGAGAGCACAAACCTTGCTGCTCTGCAGTGCATTTCCCCCAGTTTTCCAACAGCAGCAAGCTGCTCATTAGTTGTTTCATATGCCTAGCCAGTCTCTTACTACCTTCTCACAGATCTGTTGTCCATGCAATTTTTTTCTCTCTTTTTTTTGTTTGTGCTGGATCTCTGCAACCAAAATCACCTGTGGCAGGAGGTTCTGAAGTTTACCACTTGCTATGAAAAAACCCCATTCTTTTCTAGTTGTTTAGAGGTATCTCCCAAGCTTCATTGAATGCGACCTATTTGTACTATATTGGGATTTTGTGAACAGAATTTCACAAATTCTGAATGAATTCAACCTTTGTAATTTCATAAAATAAAGCTAGATACATTCAGAGGTTTTGTGAACTTCTGAGATCAATCTCCTGGAAGAAAAAAAATCATTCTCTTTTTTTCTTGCTCTTATTTTAATAAATGGCAATGCAAAATAGTAATTATTAAAAAGTCTGAGTCAGATAAAATTAAATATTCCTGGGTTTCAGTTTAATATTCCTGTGGTTTAATCCCAGCTGGCAACTAAGCACCACACAGCCTCTTACTCAGTTCCCCAGCACTCAGATTGGGAAGAAAATGAGAAGAGTGAAAGTGAAAAGACTCGTGGGTTGAGATGAAGTCAGCTTAACAAGGAAAGCAAAAGTTGTGCCTGCAAGCAAAGCAAAACAAGGAATTCATTCACCACCTCCCATGGGCAGGCCAGTGTTCAGCCATCTCCAGGAAAGCAGGACTCAATCACACAGAGCAGTGACTTGGGAAGACAAACACCATCACTGTGAACATCCCCTCCTTCATCCCTCACCCAGCTTTCTGTGTGCAGCCTGCTGGCTGCTGGGTGGTGGGAGAGCCCAAAAAGGCCTTGACGCTCTGTGAGCGCTGCTCAGCAGTAAGGAAAACACCCTTGAGTTATCAACACTGCTTCCAGCACAAATCCAAAACATGGCCACATATTAGCTACTGGGGAGAAGATTAACTCCATCCCCGCCAAAATTGGCATGAACGTATTTCAGGAGTACTGGGTTTGCTTCACGTTCTCATACCACTTCTGCAATGCTATACATTGAGCTATGTTATACAGTTTAATTTTTTATGTGACAAATGAAAAAGACACATCAAAATTGTTTGTAAAACTATTTGTAACTATGCAAACATACAGATTGATTCTTTTTATGTTTATTGAATCTTTATGGAATAGTAAGTTGATTATTAGATAATAATTGCCAGCTTCCATCTCTATGACTAAATTCCCTATGTAATCATAGATAAATACTATCTTAATTGACCCAAACAAGTCATGGCTGTACCCATGCATAATGCTACAACTACCATTCCACAGTGTCCCACTTCTTGTTATCATAACAATTGCTATTGATTTATTGAACTTTTTCATAGCCAATTGCTAGCCTTTTAAACCATGCTAACAAAAATTGTGCACATGCACTACAGCAGAAAGAAAGGTCACTGAAACAGAAATCTAGTGATGAAATATACAATTTAATAATTTTTCATCTCTGTGAATACATTTTTCTAAGGTTTGCACTAATCCAGTATGGTACTTATCACTGTTTAAAATGCATCCTCAGCAGTTCTCAAATGTTTGTTATAGCCCAATTTCTATTATTTCTTTTCAAATGATTCAAAAATTATTTACTGTTATCTTCAGTCAAGACAACTCTGTAAAGAAATGAGATTTTTTTTGCAGTATTCAAACATACTTAGAAGCTTTCACTCTACGTATTCTACTTTTTTTTTTTTTTTTTAATTTGAGGGATCAACAAATCTTCCATTTCTTGATAAATGTTTTAGAGACTAAAACTGTGCTTTGGGATATTTCTATATTTAGCTAAGGTAATGTTTGCTATCTTTGTACAATGTCTGAGGTATGCAAGGTGTTTCACAAAAATCTGGAAAGAAAAATTCCCTGTCCTCAGAATTTTGCAGCCTTTTGTGCAGTGTCTAATAAAATCAGACACTGAGCAGTAAAGGAAGAAAATATTTGCAAAATTACACATTTAGAAGAAGATGCCTTTTAAACAGCAAGAAAACAACAGCAAAAAATGTCAACAATATTGGCATTTAGAAAGTTTACTGCAGCACCAAGTTTGATGACTTGATTTCTCTAGTATTTACTACTATAAATGTGGGACACTGCAAAACAACATGGGATGGTCAGGTTCTCTGTAGTGTTGAATACTAACAGAATGTTAAGGATGACCACTAAATGTGCAACATGCTGACAGACTAATACCTCAATATAAAAGAGGCTGTATTTGTTGTGGTGTTAGTGGAAGACATGAACAGAATGCCATGAAAAAGTAGCTAATTTAGAAGGAGTAAAAGATGTCCTCCTAGTGTCCTACTGTCCTCTGACAGTAAAGTAACTTTACTGAAAGCAAGGTAGGGAAGCTTACAACACTATCAACACCCTATCTAGTATTTAAATAAATATAATTTCAGACTCAAGCACTGTTGGGGAAGATGAAACAGGAAAGCCTTGTAAATACGATTGTTTAAGTTTGGAGAACATGAAATTTATAAGTGAAATAGAATTAAGGGCAGAGTTCGACATCTGAAGTGCCAAACCCCAGTTACTGAACAACTGGAAAATAAGGGTATGGTCAGTTGAAGTTTATCCCCCTTAAAGTGAAGGGTACCCCTTTCCTTATTAAGAACTTGAGGGTCACACAGTATGATAATGTAAGGATCCTTATAGGTTGTATGTAAATGCTATAGGATTCTGTATCTTGTACTAGATTGGACAAGTAAACTAGAATATTCAGTAGAAAGAGAGATAAAAAGGACAGGAACTTCCTGTCCTTCCTCTCTTTGCCTGCGCCTCTTTGCCTGCTTCCCACCTGCTCCTCTTCGCCACCTCTTCTTCTTATCAGCTCTCTACCTCGGCCCTGCCCAGAGCTGCGGCTGGCAGCTCTCTGCAGGGCCTCTTCACCCACACCCTAGCAATAAATCGCTTGCTTCAAAGTAACTTCTGACTCCAAAGATCTCTCATTGTTTGTCCCGACCATCGGACCCCAGTGATCCTACAGAGCACTTTAACCATTCTAATATAAAAACACCACAACGCATAACACTGAAGTAATGTCTTATGAATCTGGGGCAAAACTCAGCAACTCTTCCATTTCTGAATCCTCAAAAATCTCAGAAGTTCATTTAGAGCATTACTGCATTTTTCAAATATTTTAACATTTGTGTCCCAGATATCTAAATGCCTAACCCTTTATTTTCCTCTAATAATGAACAGAAAAAAAATATTTTGAAACTGATCACTCACCCTACTACTCCGACAGTCAATGAATCTAGAACTCAGAGAATTTTTGTTCCTTTTAAAGAAAGAAACTAAAAACTCTATGAACTCTTTGAAATAACTAGCTATTGAAGAAAATATTAAGTCACACATACAGATTGTATGTGATTGTATTCTAATTATTATTTTTCCTGGAAAATGTATATTGAGCATATTCTTATGATATTATATAGAAATATGTATCCTCATGGATACATACTCAACATGGCTAAGTTAGAGTAGCTATAACAACTTGATTTTTTTTTTTTTAAATAGACACATACCATTGTCTTGGGCCTAAATGGCAAGGTGTTGGCAGAAAGGAACTGTAATGAACTGGCCACAACCCTGATTCCCCATCTTACCTGCACCAGTTGGAGTAGGCAGTGGGGAAGGGGGTGGAAGAGTTGGAATAAAAGAGTTGGAATAAAGGAGCCTGGGAAGATGGGAGTAGGCTGCAGAAGGTAATTTTATTTTTGTCTTTGCTCCCCACCATCCAATTATATTTTTAATTAACAATAAATTAATTTTCTCCAAATGTGTTTTGACCATGACAATAATTGATAACTGGTCTTCCTGTCTTTATTTTGACCCATGAACTTTTCCCCCTTCCTGTTGAGGAGGGGAAGTGCATGTGCAGCTGTGTGGGCATTTGGCAGCCACTCAAGATTAACCCACCACAACCACTCAGAACTGAACGAGATATTTTACGGCTTCCAAATACAGCAGTGAAACTCAGCCACATAAGGGTGTGAGCTCTATGAGGAGTTCTGTAGTTGTAACTCTTCCTACTTCAATTACCTCCCTTTACGAATTTAGTTCTACAGCCTTGTATAAAATGGGAATCAAATTAGGGGGACTCTATAATGATGCCTTGACCATTTTCATTGCCTTTTCTCAAATTAACAAATTACATTTTCTATTTTGCATTAAAATGGTAGAGTTGTTAATCGATAGATTTATTTTAAAGACAATGCAAGTTCTGGCAATTTCATGTTAGTGCTTTCAGATTTCTACAATTACATCACATAATCTGATTTGATTTTAGCTCATTAAACTGCTAGAGGCTTTTTTTCTGCTTTTGATGCTTGAATTTTCTTTAGTGTTTACTTAATTCACTAGCGAACCTGTAATATTTTTCACATTCAGCATTGACATGGCCATTAAAATCTGCAGCAAGATGATAATTTAGTTTGTTGGACAGATTTAGCTTCTATTTTTTTCCCAATACAGATTTCATTACATTACTCTTTTTTTTTTTTTTTTTCCCCCGTTTCATTCAAATAGCTAAATAACTGGGGGTTTTTGTTATTTTTTGTTTCATTTCCTATGCCAGATCCTCTGCTTACGTAGGATAATTTTTAGGTTGAACTTGTGCATCCTGATGTTTAAACTTCCCTCTTATTCCTTGTTCACTGCCTACCTTCTTTCAATAACAATCTTGCTACAACTGGTCTTCATTTAGCTCCAGACTTATCTCCCTTCTTTTTATTTCCTTGCTTATGACTCAGACCAAGTAGATGATGCATATTCTGAGCCTGTCAGGCAATCCTACTTCTGAAAGTCCCTATTTTTCTCCATAAGGCAGCTTTGACGCAGGATGTGAAACCTGCCACTTGCTTGAGTGTTTCCATTGGCTGCAACCTCCTACTCAAAAAAAACAACTGGGTGCAAATATAGAAGAACATAAGAGTAACCTTTAGCCGCAATGAAAAAGGAAAACTTTTACTATTAATAGTAACAGAAGCTCAGGGCTTCTCCATAAGTTCAGTTCTTAAAGAACTGAAAATAAATCATCTACTTATTTGCACTGCAAATGGAAGAAAATTTGCTTAGAACATTCACAATGTTAATGTTAAATCATGGATGCCTCAGGAACTGACTGACAGGTAACAATTCATAAGATAATTCCTGAAATGATTTGCAAAATGATGAACAGTATGTTAAATGTATCTGAATTTTTGTTACTCTCTCACTTCGAAAATTTTGTGCAGAACTTGAGTCCCTGTACCCAAGTAGTTTGCCGGGTGTTTTATCATGTTTAGTTTGGAATATGAGGAGATTAGAGCTCTTTTTCATGCATTACAGAAGTGCCTTTTTATAACTGCAGCATTATATATTCCACAATACGGTGGTATGTGTACAAATCAAAATGCAGCCTCCAGATTGAGGAAGTAAAAGAATTTAAGAAAATTAAGTAGTATTGGGATTTTTATGCAGATTAGCAACTCAAATATTAAAGGCAAAAAGCATTTCAAATTTAGGTACAAGGGTCTGGGAGGGATTGCTGAGATCATCAATTTCAGGCCTCTAGTATTCCAGGAAGTCACATCATATAATCTTTTTCATAACCTTATTAAACTCCATTTAAAATGCAGTTCATTATTTTTGTCAGCATTACTGTTCCAGGACCGCACTGTACTGATAGTTGGCAACTTCACTGATTGCAGCTAGAGTCTAGCTGAACACTGGACAGAGAAACACAGACAAAAAACTTTTCTCTATTTCCCTCCAAATCCCTAAATAATTGTCAGAGTTCTGTGGAACTGGGTTTGATGACTATTAAGCAGGTAGTGCCCAGAAGTCATATATAGCACAGCATATCCCATCTTTGTTAGGAGAAAATTAAAAAATTATACAAGAACTTAGCACTTTCTGAACTGCATAAATGGACTCTTAATTAATCTAAATCTGAGTATAAGACTTTCATTTCTTTTAGTTTTAAACCTTCAGACTTGGACAACATTAGAGATGAAGCTAAAATAACCACAAAATTTCTTTCCCGATCGGAACAATTATAATGCACACAGCTTCTCATGCATGACTTAATCTGATTACTGAAGAGGAAGGGTCTGTCAGAAAAGAAAATCTGAGTTTTTCTTGATACTGATGGAATAGGTGAAGGACCTTATCTCCAAGTTTTCTCCAGGCTTCTTCTTCTATGGATGGGTTCAAGGGTGTAGCATTAGAAATTATATCCTATCAACTGGTCAAACAGATAAGACAACATTTTTATTTTTATCAGGAAAACCCTTATTGCTCATGAAAGAGTATATCTTTCAGCACAGTTCTTCTACCACGCTGTTGTTCAGATTACTAAGCTCTGTATATATTCCTTGTCTGTTTGCCCCCCCAGGACATCCTTGAAAATGAGACATGTTGTTTTAAGGCCGCAAGGGTTTTATCCATGTGTAAAAAATTAAATAAAATAAATTCAGAACAAATACAGCATTAATATTTTATACATATATTGCTTTAATATTGCATCAGTAGCAAATTAGAATCCAAGCCTAGATTTTCATGTTTTGAATATTAACTGCTGAAGTTTCGTCAGTAGCCTTAGGAGGGTTTGTTGGATCTTAACGAATCATGACAGAAATTATGGTTGGTGTTCACACAAAGTGTGAAGTGTCTGTTTGAAAACTGCAATAAAGTGATGTCAGAGAAGGAAACTGTCTGCCTGATCCTTAACCAACAACAGTAAAAGCAGGCCTGGTACCGCACACTTACTAAATCTCCCTATACTTTCACAGAGTGCAAATAATAGCAGTACTGGGATGCATTAGACACACCCTTGAATGATCATTACCCTGAAGGTAACAGAGATAGGACTATCTCACATACAATCTCCACTGCTTGATATAATATTGCCTCATGTATATTGGCTGGATCTTGCAATATGTTTATCATACAAGTAATCTACAGTCCTTCAAGCGTTCTCATTAAATGCACTAGGATAAGTTTAGTGAATAATAATTTGCATTCAGGAACATTTTCAGGAGATAACCAAATCTATAAATTGAGATTTGTATCTCCTGTCCAAGCTATCACTCCAGCAAAACTTTTCAGTGACCATTCTTAGTCTTATGACATGGAAAAAAAAATGAATTCATTAGTTCGTACATACTGATTGATGGCTGAAAATCAGCACTTGCAACAGTTTTGGTATACAATTTGAAATAAAATAGCTACATAAACAACTATATTTTTATGGAGATAAAAATCTGGAGAAACATATTATTTATATTTTTAATGAACATCTGAACTCCAGTCTTACAATTATTCATAAAAAGAGCCATACTAGCAAAGGCTTTGGTTCCAACTGAAAGCTGATGGATAAATCTTTCCAGTAGAGGAACTCTTTATCTTGTTAGGAATAAGATCAAAGACATGTATTTAAAATGGTTAAACCTGGGCCTATCTTTCAAGGGTTTTTTTTGAAAAATGTAAAAAATAAGATTTGAAAAATAATTACTGAAACCTACAAGCAGTGCAGTTGTAGAAATGATCGGTGTGTCTGTGATAATAGTCTGGGACAATGCACGAACATGAGCAAAGCAGAGTAGTTGCAAAGGGGGCAAAGTCACTCAAAAGAAAAAAGGCCGCACCATTCAATATGTGTCTTCTGCACATTTTTTGGTAGTTTTCCCAGTCCTTACAATGCAATGTTCTGTTCTGGATTTAACGTCTTGTTTTCATGGGGCAGACTGCTGAATTATCCCTAGCAGTTGTTCTCTGTCCGTCTCTGGAGATCAGGGACTGAACCATGACTCAGAGAGTCACAATATAGTCCCTGATTACCCCTTGCTCCAGGAAGAAAATAAACTGCATTAGCCTTTTACCTGGTACAGATGATTTCTCCTCTCTGCACCAGACAGGCTGTGCTGGTCAGTATGTCGGGGCAAGGGTCATAGCCACACATTACTCACTCCCCATGCATCTGCAAAGGAGTGGGAATAGCTGCCTTGTAGAGGCCATTCACCCTTTTGTAATGCAATCTCCACTCAGGGTAAATTGCGCTGTGTAAGAGAGCACTTTAAGCTTCTCTCTAGGAGAGAGGTATATATGACAAACTCCTTTCTTGTTCTGTATCTATAGTATGTGTTTAGGCAAATGACTTTGAAGCATCAAAGCTGCTTATATTGATCTTTAATCCCTGATCTACTGCAGTAGAACTTGATATAACTTCCCACATTTCCTAGGCAGCTGTCTTTGGAAAGCGAGGCTGATGGAGCTACACTGTTTAGCACCTCACAAGGTTTAGTCCATGTATGAACAATCGGTGACATTTCTAGGGATGGCCAGCAATGATCTCAGTGCCCATTTTCCCTATATATATATTTTAAACTAACTGTTTCTTGTGGTCAGCATATTCTTGTCTGTTTATTAGAAAAAGAAAACTGGGGCCACTAAGAAAAAAAAGATTCTAGATCATCTAGGTAAGGAAAATGGTCTCTCACCTATAAGCAGGCTAGCAAGAGAAGCATGTGAGAAAGACATTCTGTATTTGCCCCTTGTACTTTTGCATTCACAAATCAAGAGTAGTTTGAAAGGGAGAGAGAATATCTATTGCTTTCAGTTCTGCAACATGAAAGGGAAACAGAGACCTGGTTCTTGACCAGTTCAAGTTGTGCCCTTTCGGTAGATTGCTTCGTGGTCCAGGAAATGGTAAAACTGTAGAGTGAAAATTCAAGGAAAGTGAAAAAAAAATCATGCACTGTGTCAGCATCCGTTATTTCTTTGAAGTTCAGTTTGTTGTCTGCTGTCATGGGACTGCCTTCAAAGAGTGCATGGAATATTTAAAAAACAAAGTGAAAAAGCAGGCAGCACTTTCCTGTTACAGTCTGCAGATATTTTGACACTCCAAACAATAATCATGGGTTTCCCAGGTGCTTGATGTTACATAATTTGTCATGATGTCTGCTGTGAGTGCCCCTGGACTTCATGTCTTACTATCCTCCCTCTCTTTTTGTGTCACTTCAGTGGGAGTAGGTGTCATCACGGAGATATATGGTGGTGATAATTCAGTATTTTCACAAAGAGGGGTCTTCTCTAGAAAAACTGGTATTCATTCACACTAATAAATGAATGAAGGCAAGTTTGTCTGAGTAAACTATTACTGAATAATCAAAATCGTCTTGGAAAGAGGACTTCAAGGAAAATGATAAAATTGGCCTTTGTCACAAGACCGATACTGTGCAATGCAAAGGATTTTTAAAATGCTTTCAGATTATTGAGTTACTAGGAGTACACTGAGGTTTTTTGTACATATACAAAAAGGAATAATATATTGATACAAAAAGGAAAAATACAGTGTACTAGATATATGTAAGAGATAGGGAAAGAAGAACTTCAAAAAAGAAAAAAGAAAAGATGAGTTATACAAGTCTCTATTAGATACACTAGGCTTGTTCATTACTCATGCAAGTGTCTCTTATTGCCTTCAGAGGAAGATTTTTGCCTCAGTAACTAACAACAGAAAGATAAAGTATTCAGAAGCAGCTTTCCCTGAAATGCCATATATATTCTGTTTTCTACTCCTGCTTTGAGAATTAGAGAATGTGGAAGATCTTACTCTAAAATAAACAGTGATAGATCCCTGCATGAAGGAAATTATAATCTGAATTAGTCATAGTAAGAAAGCAAATGTCATGCAAAGCCTACTTTTTCTGACCCTAGAAAAATTTAAAACTGTGTCTTTTCTCAGCCTGCATCTCCCTTGGTGCTGACACTGGGATCAGTGTATGCTGAGGAAGCTCAACTGAAGCTTCTGACACATCCAGGATATCCCAGAAAGGACTCAGTCATTGTGAAGCTAAGTCTTCAGTACAGGGAGTGCTTCATATTACCCGAACAGGGGTACTTGCCACAAAACTAGCAGTCCTGAGTTTTAGCCCATCCTTACCCTAACAGAGTTTGAGACTTCCTATCCCTTTAAACAAGAGTCTAATGCAAAATATTATTCATGTGCACACATGCACTGAGGGAGCAGGAGACAGAATGCAGGACTTCTAAGTCAGCACATCGCAAGGTGAGAAAATCGTGAAATGCTTGTCTTTCACAGATGTGATGTGAGACCAGCTGTTTTGTGCTTCGTGCTTACAATTGCCTGGCTACAGACACTTTCTGAAGTGGGCTCCTGTTGATAGTATATGGAGTGATCTCTACTCCCGTGTTCAAGCTTCTGTATTTTAGGACTTAGTCTAGATAAACTAAGGAGGCAAAGTAGGAAGCTGGTATTTAGCTGTCTGTATGTTTGCCAAATTCTAGGGTTTCCCTTAATAACTCTCTACTAACTCACCTCACAGTAGAGAAGTCTTTGAATTTTGAATAAGAGTAAAAATTGAGTCACATTCATTTCCCACTAAATAGAGCTGAATCTCTGTTGGTATGAGATTTGGAATGAAAAGCAATGATTCCATTGAAGGACTTTGGAATAGTGTTTGTCCTGGAGTCAATGCTGCAAGTTTGACTGTATTTATATGAAACCCCTTGACTTTAAGAGGAGAAATTACTGGTTCATGAACACATTAGAAATCCCAGAAGGCTTACATATTTACTTAATGCCCATTTTTTCTGCTGTTTGTTCCACCACTAAAATCATAACCTTGCTTATAACCTCAGTAATTTCTATAATAACCACTCATGATGTAATAAATAGAGGATTAGGACTTTGGGCTGGGAGTAATCAGTAGGAAACTACAAAAGAGTCTGTGGTTTTGCTTATGTTTCTTTTAACAGTGGCAGGAAAAGAAAAAATAAAAGATAAAGAGATTTATCTGTAAATAAAATGTTTTCCTAAAATTTTCCCTGAGGTTCTAATCTTCTTTAGTGTGACCCAAACAACATCAGTAGAGCTTCAACATATTGAAGGAAGAAACCTATTTCACACCTCCCCTAATCTTGGAGAGCTTCCTCAAAATCCCTATACAGAATTAACATAACCCTTTGGGCCTGAATTCTGCATCTCATGAAATTAATAAAATCAATGGGACATGTGTGAATGGATCTGTTTGCAAGGTTCTGGTTTTAAATTAACATTGAGACACCATTTTTTACCTGATGGCTTCTTAAGGGACACCACAGGCTTGGAACATAAGCACAGGAATGCAAGTCATAGGAACTTAACACTGTGGGATGGCTTGGCCAGTGATCAATTATATCATAAGTGTGAAGCACCTATGTATAACACTATGATATATTTCCCAAATTTTCTTGGGAAAAAAAAAGTCAGACTTATTGTAAAAGTACAGAAATTACAGGATTACGGTCCTAGCTCTAACCAATGGCATACTGGTGTTTCACTTTGGTGTGAAGAGATTCTAACCAGGTACCATGCACCTGCTGCTGTAAATTTCCACTGTGCTACCATACAAAACCTATTTCTTTATTTGTGGGGCACATGAAATAAAAGAGAGACTGCTATCCCAATTTATTGTTTTCCTCTCTTTATAGAAGAGAGGAAAGCGTACCAGATCAAAATAGAAAAATGTAAGTATTTCCTTTCCATTAATTCATTTTCCCTTTTATATGAAGTTACTTTGTAGAAGAGGGTCTGTGTTTTCACTAATATTTGGAACTGGCAGCTCAAAAGAAATAAAATATAATGGCTATAACTGAAATATACTACCTTCCAAATTATCAAGCAACATTCCTAGTAATTTGCTGCAAAGTACACATAATGAAATCAGACAGCAAGAACAGAATATTTAAAATGTGTGACTAATCGAATTCATTAAGTGATGCACATTTGATATTTTCAGTTGGCTAGCAATACACTAAACAAACTCTGCAACTCTCCATCCTGAGTTATGTACTTGTACACAGTTATATTAAAGCCAATAAACATTCCAATAGGAATATTCCCAGTCAGTATGACATACCTTTTTTGAACCTGCTGGTTTCAAAATGATAGAACTAATGACAGAACAAGTGCAGAAGCTCAGTAAATCACTTATCTTGCCCTATAGTTGCCATAGTTCCTCTTTTCTTACTTTAATGGAGGCACATTGTCTGAGAAAACATGTAGCAGAAGGATATTTTCAATGTACTGTCAGTCCTAAATTACATCTCTGTGAAAGTAGCACTAGTCATGTCATGCCATTTTACTAAGACAAGGACTCATGAGTGCACTGCCCACAGCAGAGTCACATTTCACCTGTCCTTCTGTGGCCTGCACTATATTGACAGGATGTGTGACAAGAAGCTGAACAGATTTGTTGTTCTCAGGTTGACGGGCTTATATTTGTAGCAGTCCCATCTTCTGTTGGCAGCAGCCTCTGCCATAGATGTGGCTCTGGGAGAACACTATTATTCTCTGGTACCCCTAAGATCATGTTACCCAGGTAATCTTCTTGTCTTTCTTCTCCTGAACTGTTGGGGCTGTTCCAGGAAGAGTAAGAGGTGCTGAATTACTATTTTTATTATTGTGCAGAACTGAAACCCAACTCCAAACCTCCTTCATTATCTCCTCAAACCTTCAAGCCTAATTGACAGCAAGTCTTTATATCTTGATTTGTTCCCATTAGAAGTCCTTGTGCCCTTGAATAAACAGGTAAGGTAATAACTTTAATTACTGCTATAATTAGGTGTATCTGAAGCACCTGTGCTTTGGCATGAGAAAAAAGGCCTAAAGCTGAACTTTCCTTTCTGCAACATTGATACGTATTTTTTCTTAATGCCATTCATTTGGCAGGTAAAGGCACCTAAAGTAGACATAGCAGCTTAAGCTTAAGAAGCAGAAAAAACCTTTTATTTTTTATTTGAATAGCTGCTAAATGAACTTATTTATTACTATAAAGTAATACTTCAAACAAAAGGCAATAAAATGTGTGGAACAGCCTTAAAATGCCAGAGCATCTTTGTGGTACAGCCATTAAAGAAATCAAACAAAAGTAACTGAATTATCAATAGAATAACACAGCATGGCATGCCTTTTGCATTTGTTTTCTTTGCATTAGCAAGACCCTATACTGTGTTAAGTATATGGCAAAAAGAAAAAAGGCCAAAAAGTATATATATATGTATATGTGTAAAGTTATGTGTAATATAAACTATATGTGTATGGTTACAATTTTTCTTGCAACCAGTAAGTTTGGCTCTTTTATTTTCCATTTTTACCAGTGATAAATAGCAAAATAAAACCATTTTTACAGCTGTGATAAATAAACTTAGATTTTAAGAAGGAGCAAAGTGATTGTAGAAAACTTGAGTAAATAGATCACTTTTGACTGAAACTTTAGATACTTTTAAAATAATTTTCAAATGCTAATTGAAGTAGAAAAGCTCAGAATGCATGGTTGGCATTCATGCCATCTTCATGACAGAAAACAAAAATAGGAGGCGGTAATTCATAATCAGAGACAGAAAGCTTCATTTCAATAATGTTAGGAAATTCTTCTATTAAGAAAAGCAGTGAAATTCAAGGTTAATTGCCTGAATTAATGTATCTCAGTATTTGGCACCCAAGGAAAATCAGGCTGATTTTTGGAGCTGCAAAATGGACTCAGTATCCAGGAGATTATATATGCTCTATATGCACTTATCTGTACTCTGGGACTCTATTTTGGTAGTCTAGCTTTGAAAATTTGGATTTTGTTTATATTCAGTTCTAACTGGTGTAGTTAATTGGAGCAACTTGGTCGCAACATGTCTGACAATCATACCTCCACACTGAGAGGTCTGGGAATGCTGAAAACAGAGACTTTGTTCCATGAGAATTTGCTTTAAATAACAGTATACTCATGTTCACTGTTTCATCGCAACATGAGTTTTTGAAGACAAAATTAAGTGCTTTAAAAGTTGAACTTGAAGTGAAAATTTGTTAAATTGTGCAGTTTTGTTTCAATTCTGGAACTGAAATGAATTTCTCAAGAGGTTTAGAAATATCTTACATGCACAGGATAGTCTGTAAAAGATGTGATGATTTTCAGAAAATGGCTACCTTTCTTCCAAAATGGGACATTGCTTCTGTGTGTCAAGGTGGGAATTTCAAACCAATATTCAGTTTTGAAAATTCTGAACTACACACTTTCCTAAAATAAATTTTCATTGTGAGTGGTTAGTCTAGTTACCAAAGAACTGTCAAGCAGTCAAAAAGAAGGAAAGTGGTCTATGTGACTGTGATTTGGGAGAGGTAAGACAGACACTAAATAATCTCTCTATTAAAATATGTTCCACCCTATAAAAGATTGAAAACCTACCATAAAGCAAGGCACAAGAGGGGGATAATATGGAATAACTGACTTGCGACTAACCACACGGTTGTATTTCTTTAAATAAATAGAAGACTTCTGACTCTAGTGCTGTCCAATATATACTTTCCTTGAGCATTGAATTTCCATAAAATCAGTCTCTATGACCTGAAAAATGGCTGATCTGTGGGTGAGGAATATTTTCTAACGAAATTCCTTATGAATTTTTATTAGATGTGTAGATATATGTAACTATTAGAGATAGAGACAAGCCAGTTAAATATGTGAACTTCAAAAAAAAGTTCTAGGGTTTGGATAAGAATTAAAATCTTTTGAGGATTTAACAATTCTTTAGTTTCATTCTGTCTCACTCAGACATCTTCATGACTGTGGGAGAGATGTGCTTAGTTCAGTTTTTACCATTGTAAACTCATATTTCTACTTTTGACTGGTCATATGAGTTCCATTCATATAAGAACTTCCACAACATGTTCATGGTTCCAACTGTAGCTTGAGATTAAGTACCTTCCAAAGATGCTCATCTTTCTCCATTGACTGCAGAAGTAGCTTGGATGCCTAAATTCTGTTCAATGACTCATTTTTAGCCGAAGTTGAGTGAAATAAGTTTCAATGTGTCTAAGGAAATCTGTGAAAACTGTTGAAGCGTAGGTTGGGATTTCTAAAGAAAAATGTTTGGAAGCTGCAAACAAGACCTCAGAGGAGCTTTTTCCCTTACTCCACCGAGTGAGAAAAGCAACACTGTAAAGCATAATATAACTTAAAGTTTTTGTCTATTTGCAGAACTCCTACTCCAAATATTCCAGTGTTGTTGTGAGATAACAAGGATGTAGAGTACATACAATATTAGTCTGAAGCAGACAACTGAATGTTTGCCAGATTTGTGCTGATATTCTTGGCAAACTCACATTCTGAAGGAAGAAAAGGGAAAAAAAATCAAAAAAGTAATGTTGTTGTTATTTCTTCATTCTTGCCTTAAAAAGGAAAATATTTCTTGATTAAAATTTGTATTTCTTTAATAGGTGCCTGTTACTTCATTTTAATTTTATTTTATATGCATTTCTGCCTTTAAGTTAATTTCTAAACCAGTCCAGAACTACAATATAAACGATGGTCATCTATTAAATGATTTATATTATATCACGTTTTTATTATATAAATGCTGTAAAGGGGACTGAAAATAACAGCAAATGCATTTCTGCAAATAGTCCAGTATGACACTAATCACAAAACAATGTATTAAATAGCTTCTATTTTTCTCGTGTGGGAGATAATTTATTATGCACCTTTGCAGCAGAGTCAGCTGGCATGACAGTTGCTGTCCATGTAAACTTGCTGCTCAGAAAACATATGAATAAGTTATTTCGATTGTGGTTCAAAAGAATCACTCGGCTTGAGACATGCAGGCGGAACATGGTCTGGTCTATCATTAATCCAAGACTGTGATATCCAATTATTTGAGATCCAATCGAGGCATTCCTGTTACTTTTCGAGGCCAGGAATAGGCTGCCACAACATTTCAGTTCTCAAAGCTTGTGCCCTTCTGTATGGCAGACTAGGGATTTGAGTGAAACAAGCAGATACTTGGTCTTGAACCACCCTTATTCTTCTCACAGACACAAGAATAAAACAAAAGAAAATATAATCTCAACAAAATTGAAATATTAGCAAATAGTATTCTGAAATGATGAACAGATTGCCACACAGGATTTTGAATACAATACCTTCATTGAGTTATTCTGTTTTTTCAGAAGTGTTAAAATATGCTAGTTTATATGCTAGTTTAAATAATGCATTCTCAAAAATGTATTTCAAAGGCAGATATCTGCTGTATCTTTTTAATAACATAAGATGCAAAAGATAAGTATTGCCCTCAGCTTGAAAGATACTATTTTTCATCATTTGGGTCACCAATTTAATGTGATTTAACATTAAGCTTTCTGAATTTTGTGATCCATTGTAACAGTCTCCTTTTACAAAGAAAGGTAACTCTATCTGGCATTCACAACCCAGCATGACTCCAGCATTTTAGAAAGCAATGACTCCTAATAGCTTTTCAACTGCAAGTAGAATACAGGCTAATTGCAACAAAGCCCCTCAGTTTAGTAAAACTTGAATCTCCTGACCGGTCAGACAAATCCATTAGGATTTTATTGGGTCCTAAAAAGAGTTATGTGATTCCCTAGGATCCAATCCTTGTCAATCAGGCATGGTAAATTGGATTCTTGAATAGGGAAATCCCTAAGGGAGAGAAGATGTTATCTAGATCAGATGCAGTGATTTTTTGACTCTGTGCTCACTAGGTTCTGTTCTCTCTTTAGTGAACCAATAAAACCATAATAAGTATTGATTAACCCATTACTGAGCATTATCCACTGGCTTCTGCCTGACTGTATTTAAACACAACACAGTACCTCTCTGCTGCCATTGTACAGCTGTTTGCCTTTACATTGGCAGCCTTGTCAAGCTCATGACAGGTTTACTTAGTTTTCAAAACATCTTCAGTCACTTCATGTTCATTTCAGATGCACTATTTAAAAAAAAAAAAAAAGTCTTGGAAACAGCTATATTTCCTCTGAAAGAGCAGGGAAAGTAACTAATGATGAAAATTTTTATTTCATGCTATGTATTTGGAAGTGATTGTGTTACCCTTAAAAAAAAATCAGACACTTTAAAATTAAAATGTTATAAAGCATTCAGTCCTGCAGAAGGAATATTTGTCCTTAGGAATGGCACAAATTGTGGCTTTTTGATGACTTATGTAATTGTGAGCAATATATGACAGCTGTGTAGGTATCTTTCATTTACACCCACCTGCATTCATTAGCTGTTGAATGTGTCATAACACTCCAGACAGTGGACTATAGAACGTCTGAAGCTGTGAAATTTTACTGGTGGGTGGATATGTAAGATTTCCCTCAAAACGGACTGTTCATGCATGAACTTTAGTTTGTGTGGGAGCCGATCTACAGTACTTTTGAAACTTCTTACTAATCATTAGCTTTTGGAGGAGCTTTCTAAATTTCTTTCTGAGTGCTACTCAATACTTGAGAGTACAGAGATCACCTAGATAAATTAACTTTGATGACAAGGGACAAGGTCAGGACCTGGATGGACACAGGTCAAACTGAGACATCACAGAAAGCTCTTTTTTTAAACAATCATATGAATCTTTAAGCTTTTAGAAACTGTTTTATTTTATCTTATGCTCAACACATGCAACATTTGCGAGAGGAGAGGAATATGTGCTTTGAAAAATTGATATGTTTTTATGTCTTTTTTTAGGTGTAGTTTTCAAGGCTATATGGTGTTTTGTGTTCATTACAGAATAGTCATTTGATCAAGTGATTTTCAATACATTGTCAAAATAAATTACATTCACTTCATTAGATGTACAGGAAGTATAGCTGAAACAGGGACAAGTATTAATTTAGGACTCTGCAGAAACTGACACTCCATCTTATGACCCTGAGGCTGTATTATTCAAGATACCCCGTGATGGAAGGAAGTCTGTCTCCATAGCAATTACCTAAATCTTTTATCAGTCATTTCTGGAAAGAAAATTAGAGCAATTGTGTCAGGATGGTCATATGGGCAGAAATTGCACACTCATTCAAACCACTTATGTCTCTGACTTTGTCCCTGCTTGATGGCTGCTTTTGTTTACTACTATGCTTTTGAAAGTTTGATTGGACATGAGCAGATGTGCCGTACTGTAACCACAAAAGGTTGTCCTTTGTTTCCTTTCAATTTCTTTTATTTTTTTTATCCTAGAACTGTCACTGAATTACACTGTGTTTCTGTTTATTAAGCAAATTACTCTCTTACATCGAAAAAAACAGAAAAGGATCAACTGACATTAGTTAAAATTAACAGCAGTGAAGTTCCCATTGACATATCTTTAATTATTACAGAACATGATAGTATTTAATGGCACAGGTTAATTTGATTGAACTCTTTAAAAGTGCTTTTAAGAGCACTACCTATTTTTATCACATTATATCAATCATATTGCACTTGTAGAATTTTATTGACTAGATAATTAGTGCAGTAATATAGGGCTGGCTACTTTTCAAAAATGAAATCTGGCAAAATTTTTGTGTCCCATTCTTTCAAAAAATTGTTAAACCAAAATAAAAGGGGAAGCCTAGTGTTGAATGTGGAGGGCTGTGTCTTTAAGAAATAGAAAAAAAAAAGATGCACCCTCTTCCTCCACATTTAGATTTTTTTCACTGTTGGTTTTTGAAATAAGAATAAAAAGCTTAACTGTTGATCAATAGTAGTTGCAGCCTACACCGAGTGGTATGAACAACAGCCTAAGCTCTCCCTTCAAGTTCCTTGTTCAGGAAAATTTACAATTAATGGCTTTCTTACAACAGCAGAGATATCCTCTTCTTCATGGCTCAGCTAGGGACCTGCCAGACTAATCTATTCCCAGTTTGCTGGCCATGGTCCTTTACTCTATCTGTCTTAGCATATTGATTTCTGAGCTGTCTTATTGGTTCCTAACATAATTATACCAGGAGTGGGTCTCTTAGTACAGCTAATACATTTACACCATGGCATCTAGGGAAGCTTATTACAGCAGCATCCGGTAGCACCGCTACAGTTAAGGGTCAGTTGCCATTTCCATTATAAACCCCATTTTTCAGGGGTTTATACCTTAGCTGTTTTAATCTGTATCAGGCTAAAACTTGGCATAGGCATTGTAAGTCTGCATAAAAACTATGTTATTAAAAAACATAGGTCAGATTAAGCTGTTAAAAAATAGTTCTGTTGTTCATATAGATATGAAGATATTACTAGATAGAATACTGAAAGATTTTATTTCTCTCCTTTGACTCTCTAAAACTGACAGTTTGTAAGCTGAAATATTTTGTTAGAAATGTAAACATTTTCTTTACAAAATGGATCTTCTTTAAGCATTTCAAAGAGAAAAATATCTCTGTTGCATAAGGCATTGATAAAGCATAATGATAAAAGTGTAATGATTCTTTTGACACTGCATCATATCCAAAAGACAAGTGGCTCTGATGCAATGCCAATGAAAATGCTGCATACAATGTATGAATAATTGTTTTTAGAATTTTAAATCAATTTAATGCTGTGAAAGGTGTCAGATTAACAACCCTGGAAACTTAAGCCCTCAATTTATCCACAGAGTGAGTACTCTTGGGTGTGTGGAGGCAGGGCAAACTGTGACTTAACTGGAAGTGAATGACTAAAAGTAGGGGTAAGAGGATATTTCAGCCTCTCTTCTAATTCACCTCACTGCTGATATAATAAACAACCAATAAATGTACCCATTTGTGCTACTTCAGCTTATACTTCTTTTTTTTCTGTAAAATGGTGACCAGTCCACACTTTGCTTGAATGAGACCACTGATCCCTTCCATAAATTCTCACCTTCCCAGTACAAGAGAGATATGGACTTACTGGAGCGAGTCCAGCACAGGGCCATGAGGATGATAAGGGACAGCAGCATTTTTCATGTGACGGAGAGCTGGGACTATTCAGCCTGAAAGAGGACTCAGGGAGATCCCATCAATATGTATAAGAACTTGATGGAAGGGAATGAAGAAAAGGGAACCAAACTCTTCGCAGCAGAGCCCAGCAACAAGAGAAGAAGCAATGAGAACAATTTTAAAAATTAAATTCTGGCTGACCACAAAGCACTTTTTTCACTGGAGGGCAGTCAAATAATGGAACAGGGTTTCCAGAGATGTTGTGGAGCCAGAGACATCTGTCGAGATATTTAAAACACAGCTAGACATGTTCCTGGGCAACCTGCTCTACGTGATCCTGACTGAGCAGAGGTGTTGAATCACATGACCTCTGGAGAAGTTTCTTCCAAGACCAAGCATTCCGTGGTCTTGTGATTCTCTGTTTCCTAAAAGCATCCAATTAAACACAGAGAGTGAGGTAAATTAGACACTCTGTAAAATAAACACGATACTTTTAGAAAGTTTACTGCAACATTTGAAATGATCAGCCAGGTGGGACTGCAGCTGTCAGAGCTAAAGAAAATTCTCCAGAAACAGTGGACAACTGTCTCCTTATAGTATGTTTTATAATCTTTGCCTAACCTTTGCCTTATTGAACCTCTTTATTGCTATCAAGAGAACTGGTGAAATTCCAGATGTAATATTTGATCAAGGGAATAAGCCACTGAAGAATTCACTGTCTTGTTCTGAATGGGCCATTAGGATACCAAATTGGGGCAAAAAATTTGTTCCAGCTGTCATAAAATGGTACAAACTACTGCCTCAGTATCTGAAGCCAGGGGCAGAAAAGCTCACAGGAGTTCAGGAAGCCTAAAGGATGAGGAAAAAAGTTTCCGCATGTCTGAAGGAACACAACAACCACTGTTACTGCTGTCTGCAGGATGGTAAAGCAATCCTGGGCTATGGGCTTTAGCCCAGAACCATTACCATGGTCACTAGAGATTTGCAAGTAAAAAGATGCTTAGGTAATAAGCTGGGGGAACCAAGAGTAGATGCACCAAGAGTAGTAATACAGATATGAGCAGCTGAGTTTAATGAAGCTGACTCTAGAGTGTCTAAAAAGTGATGACATAAACATTTAATTCACTGGTCACTGTTAAATGAGAGTGGTTTGGTATGAAGGGGTTTTGGACCACTTTGCATTTGTTTTCTCTCTTACCTTTCTGGGTCCGTTTCCCTCACTTTCTCCTAGAAAACTAACATCAGCAGCAATCATGGGAGTGAAGCTGACTGCATTGGGTCTGGGGGCCAAAGCTGTAAGGTTACAGGAAGAAGAGCTGTGCCTTTCTCTCACTTGAAATGGAGGGCAAGTTGCAGATGTGGAGAGAATGAGGGCATTTGGATGTCTCCTAAAGAAATGCTTTACAGTTACAGAACACAGACTGAATTCCCAACACCTTTTCCAGTAGTAAAGCTTAAAAGTTTAATTTCTGCCCCTGCACTGTGAAAATTGTTCCTTCCAAGTTTTTTCACTTCCACTGAATATGTGTCCTGGATTTTTCCCCCTGCCCTCTAAGAGCTCTGCTTTATACTTTGAGTTCCAGTTTTGTTTCTCCTTCCAGTACTTCAGAATTTTACAGGTTAGGACTTATGTTTTAGGCTTAACCTTAGACCACTTGACACTACTTATGTTCAATTGCCAATCTGAGTTTGGAGGTTTTTTCTGAGTATGTAAACAATACTTCAAATGGATGAATATCTACCAGAAGGCTATAGTGCTGTCTCTGGAGCTTCAAATGTCAATATAAACTCTTCTACTTCCATCTGTATTTTGGATTAAGAACTTAGAGATTTTTGTATCCCTTTTGCCTGCTCCACCAGCGCACATTCATGTTCTGTTGTGTTTGTGTTCATGCACATCTATCCATATCACATGCTTGTCATATTTTTTAACTATTGAACTGCTAAAGCACAAGCCTGCCATACTTAAAATCTGCAATGGTAAAGGTTTAGGCATTTCAAATTTTAAATCTATTATCAATTGGACAAAGAAAACCTGTACACCAAACTAATATTTTTTCTAAGACTACAACACGCATGATGTATTCTTTTTCTTTCTCAATTCCTATGGTGCTTCAAAAAACTACGTTCAATCTGATTGAATGACTGTGTTAGCATTAATGCGGATTTATCCAAAAACTTTACATAGTCCACAGAAGTTTATATTTTACCAGTATTCTGGACAGTATATGTGTGTCTATTTCCATACATGAAAAAAAATTAAAAAGTATGCAGAATTATCAAGCATAATAAATCTCAAATTGTCAGTATTTGTATTTCTTTAAAGTAATCACCTTCAAAACATCATTTTCACTTCAAAGAGATGTTAAAAGTGTTGTGTCAACAGGTTCTGTAATGAGATGACTTTTCCAAATCCAAACACATTGGAAGTGGAAGACAAGAACTGCAAAAAATTCAGTGAAACAACTAAATATTATTTTTAACTTACAAAATCATACAATATAAATCTTGATTAAAGTTCAATGAAAACGGTACAATTGTCACCAGTGAGCTATTCACATGTAAGTTTCAAGGATACAGCCCTTGGATGTAGAAAATACCTATTAGGTAATCAATCTGTTCCCCTGTCACGGCTCTTGCATTTTTTAGTGATTTATCTGGTCTAGTTTAAGTGTCTTAATTGATGAGACATTCAAAGCTTTATTAGAAGACTGAAGGAAAAATGTTCAGATTGAGTTTTGTGTAAGTGATTTAGTTCAACAATGGAAACTATTCCAGCAAAACTTAAGGACATATTTTCATCAGTCTGTGTAGGATTTCATCAAGTCTCAGCTGAATGAGATTTGAAACAAAGAAGTTGTCATGCTGTGAAGGGGGCATAACAGTATAGATACATACGAACTAGCAGACACACTGTAATAACATAACTCATAGTCACAGACTACTGTATTATTTGGCAAAAAAAGTCCGGCTTTGCATAGCCTGTCATAAAAAAGAATTGCCAACTATTTATTTTAGTGTTCCTAATTGTTGTCAGAATATGACCTAGGTCTGTGACACAGAATTTTTCAAAGTCAGCCTGGGAAAAGGGGTGTACATTTATCAATGTTTTTATTTTATTCACCAATGCAGCAGCACTTGTGAAGGTCTGTTTTTATTTAATTCTCAGGATTTTGTTGTTAATGGAAAAGCTGTCTCATAAATTAGGGAAGTGCTCAATTACAGACCTGACAAAGATTGATTTAGTTCTGTGCTTGGTCACTACTGGCAAGTGAGGGCCAGTAAACACCCAGTCAAAACTAATGGTACATCACCTTAAAGGTGATCACGGAATAAGAAGATTTAAGAAGGAAAAATGGCTATATAAAAGTATGTTTTTTGAATGCTTGGTCAGAAGACATCTGAAGTCAGTCTGAACCTTTTCATTGACTTTACTGTGTTTTGTCTCAGACACCACTTACAAAACTTCTGTTGTGTGGGGGCACAGAGCTCTGTGTCCTCTGGGAGGTAGGGGTAGCTTGTGTCTTGCTAAAGAGGTACTTCTGGACTGGGATCTCACATGCTTGTGAAAAAGAAGGGAAATAACTTTTAAAAATCCTTTACTGAATGTGCATTGTCATTGGTTAAGTCCAGTACTCTTACATTGTTTTTATAGTAGCAGTTTCACCTTCAAATTCAGGGTGAGTATTATTGGTAGAAATCTAACACTCAAGTTTCAATGCTGATAATACCAACGGGAAGAGAAAGCAAAATAATTTGAAGTAGTCATGCCTCATTGGAGGAGAACTAAATTACCTTACAACAACTAGAGCTAAGGTATTACCAACAAGTAAGGATGAAAATCACATCAGATAAGAAGCTAAGATGTGAAAAAAAGGTCAACAAATGTTAGCAAAACACAGTGGCAAAAAACTCAAGATGTCTCCTCGTTTTCTGAGGCAGAGTGGGTAATACTTCTAGTCTTCTATTCAAGTGTGATGATGAACCATAAGATATGTATGTATAGATATTTATATAGGTTACGTGATTCAGTATGCTAGGAAATTATGTAATTAATGCTGCCCATACCAACAATGCGATACTGTTTGTTTTTATAATCATACAGTATTTTTCTCATAGAAATGCTGTCTAAATTCAGTTAAAAGGTTACATTAATACATTTTAACTTATATAGAAACTGGGTTTGTCCAAGGTATTTTTTTAAATATCCTGCAGAAAATGGAAGATGCATATAGAAGATGTGGGTAATAAAACTACTGAATTTATCCTCCTGTCTAGTTTGGGTAAATGTAGTCCTGAGAAACTGGGTTGTTGGGAAAGAACAAGCTCTACAGCCTACTTTGCCACAAAGTCTTTGGGTGACAGCTGGCAAGTTACTAAAAGGAGTGTTTTTAAAGGTAGTAATGTATTGCCTTTTCATTGGGCACTTAATTTAAGAACATGTATTTCATTCCGTGGATGAACTGAACCCCTGATTTCAGCAGAATTAAATGTGCAGATGGAGAGCTAGCCGAAAAGCCACAATACTGTGAAAGAATCAGATAGCTGATGCTTGATGTCGGACCTTTGAAAAGGGTAATTCTGACTTAATTTCTTTGTGTTTCCATCCTTCTGATCTCTACAATACTTCTTCCTCACTTCAGAAAAGTCTTCTCTAATGCATATGTTGCACTTTAGTACAAAAATGATGACAGATAATTAGAAGTCTGGCTTAATTAAGATATTATTGTCTTTCTGTCCAGACAAGAATATATAAATGGGAAAAAGAGTTGGTGGCTTGTGCCAAACAGAGATCCTAAAGTAACTTCTCATTGGTTAAATCCTGTTTAAGATAGACAAGCAAGATATAAAAAAAAAAAAAAAATCAGAGCAGATGTTTTAGCCATTTAAATGATCTAGGTTCACCCACTTGAAGTGTGCATAAAATTCACCTGTAACTCTTACCTTGAAAGTAACCATTGCTATTCTCAGCCATCATCCTCCCAGTCAAACAATTAACTGTGCTGTTGTATCATTAGAGGTGCATGGATCATTTTGCAGAAGTAGAAATGAGTCTGTCAACCTCTTTCCCCACTGAAGTCAATATAGTTAGTCTTGATTTGCAACGATATAATGGAGAACACAAATTGGTTTTCTTACTGTAGCAACCAACCTTACTTTCAGTCTGAGTCTTCCAGCTGACACTGTTAATATTTTGTGTCTCACAGTGAATTAAAGAAAATTAAGCACAAAGTGTGCAAAACAACTCATGGAAATAGTGAAAGCCTGATGTGCTGCAGTAAATGCAGAAAACGAGACTTTCAAGTGTTTTCTTACTATGGGAATTTGTATGATAGGCTGCTGATCTTCATGTTGAGAAAAGTGAAAATTTTAACATTCACATGAAAACAAAAGGCAAGTACAATTTTGAAAATACACTTATATTCTTAAAAATAGACCAACCTTGTTATGTAACATATGGGAAGAGATTTGTAATTGTAGTGAAAGAAGTGACTTGGCTTAATTTCAGTCATGGGGCTACGAAAGAACCATAGCTTTGCTCCACTGACACTTGCTGCCACAAAGGTGTCTCCAGCACAAAGCTCATTTTATTTCAGCTTGTAGAGGGGAGGCAGAAATATAAGGATCTCAAAACATAAAAATGAGGTGATCATATATTAACTCAATTTATCAATGAATCTGTATGTGATTAAAGTCTGAAAAGGTTGGGATGGGTTTTGGATGGGTTGAGTCTGGTCTCTATAGGCATTACTCAATCCTACTAATTGACATGATTAAAAAAAGAGATCTTCATTTGCTTAGGCTGTGATGTAGAGAGTGAGGAAAGGTGTTAAGTTCTTGAAACTTTTGAATTTCACAAAAACAATTGCAAGGACCTGTTGATATGAACATCACTTTTTCAAGAGAACTTGGGTCTCAAATTACAACTATTAATAGCTTTGCAGAATCACTCAAAAGTACAAGAAAGTATCCTGGAGCTTTTAAGTCAAATCAAGCAGGTTTGTGTTTATTAGAATTTTTCTTTCTTGGCCCTAATATTTCCAATTTATCAAGCTTATTCAAAATAAAAGTATGGTTGCTGAAAAATTTAAAATATTATAGAGGTGCTGAAAGCTGGTCAATGAAGGATAAAACATACTCCTTTGCAGATCATGGATACAAGGCTTATTTATAACTGAAGACTTGGCCATGCTCTCCCTATGGGTCAGATGCACATAGGCTTTCAGGGACAGGTTTTGTGCAGAAGAGAGGAGACAAGTTGATGGCATTTCAGATCAGAACTTTAAAAAGTGCTGATTTGCTGAATGGAGAAATTATTTTCTCATACCTCACTTAAAATATTCCTTTTTTAATTGCAATGTTTTATTTTCACACTTCCTCTTTATTGCTACAAAGAAATAACACAATTATGATTTCCTTCCACAATCAACAACAACAAAAATCATCATTAGCACCTTTCCCCCCCTTGTGTAAAAGAGGGAGCATAGGATTTTGGATAAGCAAATAAAGGCCAGATGGTCAGACAGAAACATCTGCTTGTACTTAAACCAAACTGGTCATTCCCTACACCAAGCAAAGAATTGACTTTACATGCAATGACATCTACATTGTTTACTTAGATGTATTTCCTGCTAGTTTTCCATAAGAGGAAAACAAAAAGGCACAAAAAAAAGCCATCAGTTTCCTGTTGTCACCAAAACCTACATTTTTTCTCAGTATCAAATACAGCTTTCAGAGTTTGAAAACAACAGATAAACAACAATAATTGGCAAATTGAAAAAGCATGTGGTTTTGTTATTACACATGTTCTGTGATATCACTCTTAAAAAAAATTAAAGTTTTATATGCTAAATTAGTGTGTGGTTGTGTGGTTTTTAAGACTTCTGTAGCTTATAGATAGCATATGTATTTTATAATATGGTAGTTATTAAATAAACAGTAGGTATTCTCATGAATGGTAAAGGAATAGGCTTATAAAATGTGTGCAGTGTAAATTAGCAATGCATAAATGTAACAGTTTTGTATAGAGTATTTGAAGAGATTGTATGACTATTATATAGGTTTAATTAAAAGTAGAGAGTCAAGCAAGAAAGAAATACCAATGACAAAGAGGAATTAAGGTAAAGAAAGGATATGTTTTCAGCTGACACTTAAAACATGTAGTGTGTAGAGAGGCATATACATTGAAGATTATTGCAGCTGCTTGCAGCTGTAGAGGGAGTGCTAGCCCCAGAGGTAAAATCACCAACCATATGAAGTTCAACAAGAGAAAGTGCCAGATTCTGCACCTGGGATGGGGCAGCCCTGAAGGTACTGGGGAATGAGATGCTGGAAGGCAGAGCTGCAGAAGGTGAATCTGAATCAGCAGTGCCCTGGCAGCCAGGAGGGCCAAGAGTGTCCTGGGATGCACCAGGCACAGCATCACCAGCTGGGCAAGGGAGGGGATTGTCCCCTCTGCTCTGCACTGGGGTGGCCTCAAATCGAGTTTTGTGAGCAGTTTTGGGCACCACAATACAAGAAAGATACAAAGCTATTATAGAATATCCAAAAGGGGGCTATGAAGAGGGTAAAGGGCCTTGAGCAAAGGAGGGCTTCCCGCCAGGATAGCTGTTGGGTTGGGAGCGTCAGTCCAGACAGAGAGCAGAACTTTGCAGAGAGAAGGAGAGCTGCATTGTGGAGGATTTTCATCTCCTGGAGCTGTGGCCATAGCATAGGTGCATGTCAAGGTTAAAATGATAGAGAAAAATGGAAGCACAAGACTAGAAGAGACATGAAAGAGTGTCATGGTTTAGGAATGGCAGTCCGGCTCCCCTCTCCCCATCCCTCCTGTGAGAGAGACAAAAGGCAGAGGTTACAGGCTGAGATGAAAGCAATTTACTAGAAATGGCAATCAGGTAAGAAAACGAACAGTAACAGCAACAATATTAAAAACAACAGTGTACTAAAGAGAGGATGTTTTACCTGCAAATTGCTCACCAACCAGCCCCGACCGACCGACATGGTACAGCCCTGAGGCAATGAACACAGTAGTGTCCAGACACTCTGTTCACACTCTGTTACCTCATCTGCCAGCCATGCCCTCCTTTCCGTAAGTGAGAATCCCTTCCTTCCCTCTGCCCCTCGACAATGCTGCAACGTGCTATGGAAAAACGACCTCGACACGCCCACCTGGCCCCAGGCTCCACCCCCTCACAGCTAAAGAAAAAAAATCTCTCTGTCCTTGGCCAAAACCAGGACAAGGAGACAGATTTAAGTTTCAAGGTGCTTATTTTAGTAAGATCAGAAAACAAAAAAGCTTCTGTTGCTGTCTTGACAAAACTTGATCAAAGTAGATAAGACAGAAACATTCATAGGTTATTTCCGTGCGTAAATGTACCAATATTTATACTGCTGGTACTCAGGACAGAATAGTGACAGCTGATTCACTAAGTTATGAATGCACACTGAACGCGCCTCTGGTAGTAACAATTTAGTTCATCCTTTAGTGTGCATCTTTTTCTTCTTTAAAGTTTAGGATTGAATATCTAGATGAGACTTGGATATATTTATTTTAGTCTGACATTTATGACATTGCATCCCATAATGATATGCAGAGGGCAGTCAATACATGACTCTATCATACAGAATATTAGAGAGACTAAATTTTGTTCTTATGGAAAGATAATTAAAATCAGACTGTTCTCCAGAAAATGCAGTATTTGAAGAATTCACTTTATGGTTAAAAATGTATAAAGATACATAGTGAGTTCTTTCATACAACTATGGAAGTCAGTGGCAGAATGCAAATGTTTAATATAGGGCATGGAACTTCCACAGTGTAAAAAAAGCTTTAGTAATCCTCAGCTATCTTTTCTGCCCCTCTGTGCAATTTTTGCATTGAATCTTCCCTGATTTGATAAAAAAATATACACAAACACCATATTACAGTTATGAACTTTAATAAACACTAAGAATACAGACTGACTCTGTCATTATCTCAAACCCTTTGAACCCCAAAAAACAGCACCAAAAAAGGACTGTCACTCTTTAACCCCAGCAGGCAACTAAGCCCCACCCAGCCACTTTCTCACTCCTTCCAGTAAGATGGCGGAAAGAATCAGAAGAGTAAAAGTGAAAAAAACTTGCAGATTGAGATAAAGACACTTTAGTAGGTAAAGCAAAAGCTGCATGTGCAAGACCCAAAATCTAAAGTATCTTAAATGAGTAGAACAATGGATAAGGAATTAATTCTAGTAATTGAAAGAGACAGAACAATATTTTACTCAGCAAAAGGCTTTAAGGATCACGAGCCTTTCCTGAATCCTTTTGTGTCATTCATGTGGAACTTATTTCTGTTTTGATTGATGCCAGTCTACCTACTCAGTGCAATTATTTACAGGCATGTTTCAAATAAATTATAAACTTGGTCTAAATAGTCTAAACATGGTAATTAACATATTATAGATAGACAATAACTGTAAGCAGAGTAGACCTTGAGGATGTGCCAAATTACCCTCCATTAGTTCAGTTATTGAACTACAGATACCAGCTGTCTCATTTGCAGGCAGTTTTGTTATTTTGCCTTCTGTATTGACTGCTATCTATTGGATATTTCATTCTTAATTTAAGGAATCATTATTCCCTCCAGGCATCAGTCTATATTTTGTACACGACCCTTTAAAGCAGATATTCAGCTGCTGCTTACAAGTCAAAGGGGATAGCTGGTATTTTGTTCATATTTTAAAGCTCTACTGATGCACAGCTAGGTATCATACCACACAATTAATTATTATTAAAAACTCTCGGGTTTAATCTTGAGTTGGACAGAATGGTGTGATTCAACAAAAAGAAGTGGCTAAGTGTAATTAAAACTTTGGTCACTTTACGTTATTGCTGAGCAGCTCTGAATTGCAAACAGTCAATTGCAAAACACGAATTACCACCAATAGCAACCAAGAATAGCATGCTGTCCTCATAAAGCTGACTCTAAGGGTTGCACCTTGTCCAATGTGTTGAACTTCATTTACTGATATTTTATCAGCTTTAATTGCAATTTTAAAAATTAATTCAATAAAGCAATTATTTAATAACATTTTTCCAGTGTAGTTGAGAACAAACCATGAAGTTTGATATATAAAAACTGACCTATGATTTATACATTTTGTTCATTGAAATTAATTTTTATTTTATTGGTGCTAATCACGGCAGATTTTTCACAGTTTATATAACCAGAGAATGCATAGACATGGAAGAGCAATACTCTTTTTTTCCCAAACAATATGTTAACAAAACCTTCATGAACTTTAAAGCCAAGAAAACATGCTTATAAAATTATTCTCCAGGATAGTGCAATCAAAATTACAAGATAATACAGTGTTCATTCTTTAGATTTAAGTTTCCTCTGACAACAGATTATGCTGGAATAAATTCAAGTTACATTAAAGGAAAACTGAACAAGTGTGAGAGAAGAATGAGATCTTTTTAACCTCATTTTGTTTTCTAATTGATCAATATGTCAAATTTCATGCCTACACGAAAACTTTATTGTTTCCATTATGTTTATTCATTCTTTTGCAAGAGTATTTTGTGCCATCATTTTGTGCATCCACCAGAATAGTGCAATTTGCTTTCATTAGCTTTCAGAAACCATTGTAATTTAAATTGTAAAGGAAAAAATGTCTTATCCATTCACATAAAAAAGCCTAAGTCCGTTCATGACAGCAAAAGTTCAGGATGACTTGATATAATTAACCATATTTTGTATGGGAACTCAGTAAGGATTTAGATAGTTTTAATTTTCTCATTTTTCCCTTAATAGATTTCTTCCTAGAAAATCTGCATCAGGTAATTCCAGGAAAATGCCATGCTTTCTGATCTACATCACCAAAACTTCCGGAGATGAACTTTCATACTCTGAATCTCCACAAGATGTTTTTTTCATGTTACTCAAGCAATTTTCTTCAACCTTGAGGTCTGAAAGGCAATTTTTTTATCCTAAGTTTCATTTTTGTTCTAATTTCACATTTTTCATTATGCTAACATATTCTCTTTTTTTTTTCCTTTTATCCTTCCAGACTTTTATCCTTCACTGGTAAGTTACCGATTCATTTTATTCCCAACTGTCTACTCACCTCTCAGCATCCTGCCTTGACCCACAGGTTTTACTTTATAATATACTCTATTTGCTTTATGTCGCTCTAATGATTTCCTGCATTGTATGTTTGCATTCCTGGTAGAAACTCTGGTGCATTACCTGAAACTATGATATTGTTCAAGATTTTCTAACTTACTTTGAGAAAATTCTTCTTCCAAAAATAATTAAAAAAAAAAAAAAGAAAAAAAGAAAGAAAAAGCTTTCCCTCCTTGCAATCCATGAGTTCATTATGTGAAATCCAAATAAGTGTGGGAAGGTGAGACTTTGTACAGATTTGGACTGGGATGGTGTTTGTTTTCTTTGTGGCAGCCAATACAGTGCTGCTTTAGTTTAATTTGGAGACCAAAATAGTGTTGATAACACAGGGCTGTTTTAGCTAATCCTGAGCAGTACTGCTCAGTTTTTCATGCTGCCCTGACAGCAAGTAGGTTGAGGGTGCCCAAGGATTTGAGGGGCACAGCTGAGACAGCTGAGCCCAGCTGACCAAAGAGATGTTCCACACCATATGGGATGCTACATCTGCAGGAACCTACACATACAGGTAACCAAGGCAACCATGAAACCACAGCAGTAATGCAAAGAGTAGATTTATTTCATTCCCTCACTAACAACACTGAGAGTCACAGAAACATGGGGACAGGGGCTCCGTTTGGCTCAGTTCATCCTAGCCAGCAGCAGGACAGGGGCTCCCTGCCTGCCTCACTATGACAAAAGGCTTTGGGCATGTCTGTGAGAGCGTGCTACCTCTGCACAGGAATTCTACTTCTCAAAACAGGCAGAGGATGAGCAACACTACATATAATAAATGGAGCTTTCCCACACCAACCTTTTTATCATTCCCAGCTGCAAGATCACTTTCAACCAAACTATTCCCTCCTCATTGCCAAATCTTCTGGTTTTAATTTTTTCCTCCCAACACCATCCTATTTAACAATAATACCTGAAGGAAAAAGGAGGAACGGGGGTGTTGTAAGTTATGACTTCTGTCTTCCTAAGTAACCATTAGATGTGATGAATCCCTGTTTTCCGGAAATGGCTAAACATCTGCCCACCAGTGGGAAGTAGTGAATAAATTCCTGGTTTTCCTTTGCTTGCATGTACAGGTTTGCTTCATCTATTAAGCTACCTTTATCTCAATCCACAACTTTTCTGCATGTAGCCTTCCAGTTCTCTCATCTCACTGGGGGAGAGAGACTGTAGGGATAGCTGTCTACTGGGGTGAAGTCACAACAGGAAGTTGAAGGAGAAGCAGTCCACCGCCTTTACCTCCTTGATTAATATGCTCATAAAATAATTTTTATCATGGATATGGTTTATCTATGTGAATTGGAGAGCACAACAAATATTTAAGAGAAGAGATTGGTGACTTCTTTTAAAATTTATTTTAAGCTATAGACAAAATGAACCCTTAAGAAAGAAGCTGAGAACCTTTAGGAACTTGGAATTAGGAATCACTGCTTGCTTTTCGGTGACCAGGAGAACACAGGAACAGTTCAAGACATTGCAGGGACTGGCATCCTGCATGGCCAGTACAGAGGTTTACAAAAAACCTAAGTCTGATCCATTCATACACAGTAGTTCTGCTGATTCTGTATAAGTTCTTTAGTGAAAGGCTGCCTAAAACAATTTAAGGTGGGGGAGGAAAAGAAAAAGATAAATGTAGTCTCAAAGGAAAAACTAATACATTTCAATCCTTTATGAGAGATCAGTGGTAAATTATTAATATGATGAAAGGTTAAGGAGCATCTGTTTCTGCCTATGGTCCGTGGTCCAACAGATCCTGATTCAATGGTGGTCTTTCAGTTTACTTCTCTTGCCTTTAGACTTGCTTTGTCCTCTACAGCTACATCATTCACAATAGTCTCCAATGGAAAAAATAAAGTAGTTTCTCACAATGCACTTTAGATTAAGGCTCAAGTCTATTTCCACTACAGTGAACAAGTGTTAGATGCACAGTTTCTTTTAACAACAGAGAGAAATCTGTGCCTAATTCCCACATGCATCCTTAAGTGCTTGCCTGTTTGCTGTGGTTTTTAAACTCAGTCATTTCTTGAAAAAAGTGCACAAAAAAGAAAATAAACCAAACACAAAACCCCCCTCCTAAATGTTGTTTATTTTTTTCCCTATCACCAACATTGCCCAGACTTTATAAAAACTGGCATTGGTTTCTGGAATAAGAATTGTGTTTTCTCCCACTTCGTGTTTTAAAAAGTGCAAAAATAAGGATGCTATTGAAGATAAAATTATTTGTCAGTTGTACCACTTTTTCTTCACAATTTTTTGAGCAGTACTGAAATGATAGAATCATTTATGATTACTGAACTACTTACCACAGTTTTTAAATTAACTGCAGAAGCCACCACTCTCAATGCTCATCTCTTGAAAAATGTTCTAGATGGACATGAATCCTCCCATGGTAGTTTTGAAAACTATAAAATGAAATAATGCAGTATCCTGATCTAGTGAACCTTCCATTAGTTCAAGAACCAAACTACACCGAATTTAACAAAATGCTTGTGTCCATTTAACAAACCACTTACACACTGATCTAGTTTTAAATCAATGGCTATATCCATCCTATCTGAAAGGATGATCTTCAGGCAATCGAATACTGTCAAAAGCACAGAAACCTATTCCTCTACTTGTGTCTTTCCTAATTTTTTCCTGTGCCTGGGCATTCCTGCATGCTCAGAGAGTCAGGACTTCATGGCTGCACAGGTTACTGACCACTCTCCTTGCTACTTAGTGGAGGTTGGTAGGGGGATACGCATTGTTGGGAAGACATCTGAATATGCCTATGCTGGTGAACTGAACATAGGTAGGCCATGGATGCAAGCGATGGTAAATGAGTGTCCTTACTGTTTAACACTGGGATGCTTCCTGGAATGATTTTGTTTTGCTCCAAGTAGCTTTTTTACAGGTATTGCCCAACCATAGTTTGTCTGGTTATGATGTTCCCAGTTATTCCCAATAGGCTGTACTGGTAAATCCAATAGGCTTATGGGAGGGAAGAGAGTTTGCACATTTGAACAAGACTATGTCTTGTTCTATTTTATTGACAAGTATAGGTGGCATTGTCAGAACCAGTGTGCAGCAGAAAATAGTACAGCAGTAAGACCTTAAAAATCATGAAAGCTCCTTGCTTAGAGAGTCGCATACTAATAAACACGGTCATCCAGGAACTAATAACAGAGCGGTCATATTAAACATAAGAAATGCTTATAAAAACCAAACCTAATGTCTACCTAATAGTCTCTTTGAAAGGGAAGAATTCTTGTCT
The DNA here is from genome assembly GCA_013398115.1 of Falcunculus frontatus. Taxonomy (NCBI): domain Eukaryota; kingdom Metazoa; phylum Chordata; class Aves; order Passeriformes; genus Falcunculus; species Falcunculus frontatus. Next base: position 536,129 of record VZRV01002667.1, read on the forward strand.
GAACATGGGTTTTTCTTGTAATTTTGTTTTAAATAATAGGTCTCACTGTATTTGCACAAATGTAAGAACCTTCTACAGCTACTTTCTTTGCAGCTGCTATCCTCTGCTTTCAACTGCTGTGCTTTGTTTGGGGTGGGGTAACTTGTTCAATTAATTCTTTCAACAGATGTTTTCTAAGCTTGGACTCTCTTCCCTCCTCCCTCTTTCACACGTCATCTTTTGCTTCCAAGCACTTCTGGGGCTACATGAACTTGACTTAAGCTGTTTGCCTGTCCTGCTGGTGCCATTTGCCATTTCCTTTTCAAAGGGCTATTGCTATAACAGCTCTATTCTATGCAGGGAGTGTGAAACCTTTGAAACTGATGCAGCTTCATTGCAGAGGCTCTCAGAAGGAAGTAACATTAAAAGAAAATCACTTCATACCTGTTTAACTGCTACAGGATTTAACAAATTTTAAACAAATGAGAAGTAGATAGATGTTTCTAAATGCTTACTACTTGGCTGCAGAACCATGTTGATTTCAAAGGCATTTTCTCCCTGCACAGAATAGAGGGGCAGCAAAAATTGTTCTTTGAAGAGAAAATGCCACCATCACGAAAGGAAGACAGCTCAGGCAGCTCAAAGAGTCCCAAAAGTGTTAGGGAGCCACAGAGGACATCTAAAGGGGAAAGTCCAGGTTGTGAGCAGCCTGAGGAATTAGTTTAAAAGAACCCCTTTTCCCCACAGAAATCCTTCAGATGAAGCGGCAGCTGTTGGATTCTTTCACAGCTAACATAGAGGGATCAAGCTCAAACAGTTCTGTAAGTCCTGCAAAACAGCAGAGGATAACTAAAAGGTCTAAGTAAAGAGCAGGTCGTACATTAAGGCATTTTCCTCTCCTGGCATGTAAAGAAGGGGGGGAGGGAGAGCAGAAAAATGAATAGTAAGTCGTAAGTAAGACTCGAGTTTGAACAACCACATTCTTTATAACTACATGTAGCTTGTCGCTTTAATTAGATAATAGTGTTTTTCTTTTGCTATTAAAAAGCTGCTACCTTTCACTTCAGAGGTGACTACATTTCAGTGGGGGTGAAGGATAAGCTGTTTGTACTTTGTTGTGTAATGCCCCCGAGCACCATATAAAGAAAATAACTATTGTACATGCTCTGCAGCTTGTAAAATCCTTTGAAATAAAAGTGGACTATAAACATTATATAAAAAGGATGACTGATGAAGAACTATATATTCTTGATAAGTATGTGTTTATTGGCAGGTAATTAAAAGGAGTCATCAGATCAGGGAAAAGCTTTTATCCCAAGAATTTTATAACCATATTTAGGTCATTAGTTTGTGAGGTATTTGGATGATTAAAGATTGAGAGATACTAATAAAAATAAAGACTTTACTTGGTTTCTGCACTAATAATATGCACAAGGTGTATGAACGAAGATAATGGCAAGGAAGCAGTTTCTTTGTCAATATAACCTTTTTCTTGTAAAAAAAAAATATTTAATCGAAGGATGTGTCTCAGCATGAAAACAAGGGTTATTTAGCTATAACTGCCCTTTGGAATGTATTGTCAACAGCTATATTCACACTGTACCTATAGAGATACTCTGGGGGGAGGTAGCTGGTGTTGTGATGAGGCCTGTTAGAAGGACTTGCATGTATATCCAGCTGCACAGCTTCTTTATTAAAATAGTGTGAATGAATATATGAGAACACTTTGATTGCCCTACATGCAATTTCTGTCAGTTACACTCACCTGTTCGTAATAACTACAACATTAGCCAATCTTCTTTTGAACACACAGTCTTACAGTCCAAATCCTTCTTTCTTGTGAGCTCCTCGAAACCTTCAGGAATTAGAAGGCAGGAAGAATGGCTTGTGAGTCGAGGTTTAAGCAAACATTAGTGGAGGTTAGAAGCAAACCATTTTGACCCCTAAAGCAATTGCCTGTTTACTCCTTCCAACTCTACATGACCCCAAGCAATTCTCCTTACAAAACACCATCTAGTTAGAGAAAAGTCACTGACTGACGAATCAAGGCTAAGGGACAATCCTCCTTTCCCCATTCCACTAAGCATCCCATTTGTTAGCTCTATACCCCTGGCATTTCAAACTATGAGACTGCAGCAACAGGAAGTATGAACTGACTTCCATGTAACAGCTTGAAAGGATCAAGCATGAAAGATATTTGTTGGTTAGATCCATGGTTTCTTAAGTAAAGTGCCCTCAAATCAAAGCAATAATTTTTCCAAGGTAACCTTATGGACCTGGCTATGCAATGAGAAGTACTCTAAGTTTAGATCATGAGGCATGCAACCTAACTGCAGACATGGGGTGATGAGCAGCCAATAGCCTCTTTTAATCCGTACACAAAAATGATACATGATGAAAATTAAAGGCGGAGAAAATGGTTTCAAATTTGAGGACATGAGATTGATTTATTTCAGGGCACATTGGTCTCTGGATTCAAGATAACTCTGATACTTCCTTAGGTGAATTACGTGGTTCCTAAAGTTGGAATGCAAACAGAACCAGCTATGTAAACTAAATTCTCCCTTATATTCTTTTAGCTGTCAATACCACCATCTTAATGAATCTGAATGACAGAGAAATCAATGCACATTTTTTGAAAAGGCCAAAAGTTGTTTTTCACCAGGTGTTCAGTCCATTTATGATTAAAATTTCTGATGTAGATAATGACCAAAATGTTTCATCGACTGCATAAAAGAAAATAAGCAATGCTTACTCTGAGGCAAAACACCAGGTAAATTTAAACAGAACCCATAGAATCATAAGAATAGAGACTCACAGAGTGGTCTGGGTTGGAATGGACCTTAAAAATCATCTCAATCCAGCTCTCGTGCCATTGCGCAGGTACACCTTCCACTAGACCAGGTTTCTGAGTGTTCCATCAAGCCTGGCCTTGAATGCTCCAGGCGTGGTGCATCCACAGCTTCTCTGGGCAACCTGTTCAGGTGCCTCACCACCTCACAGTAAAAAAATTCTTCCTAATATTTAATGTAAACCTGCTCTTTCAGGACAGGTTGGACAGATTGGCAGGTTGGAGAGACAGGCAGAGAAGAACCAGCTGAAACTCAACAAAGGCAAGTGCCAGGGTTTTACACCTGGGGAGTAATAACCCCAGCTACCAGCACAGGCTGGGGGCTGACCTGCTGGAAAGCAGCTCTGCAGAGAAGGACCAAGAGCCCTGGTGGACAACAAGCTGTCAATGAGCCAGCAGTGCGTCCTTGTGGCCAGGAAGGCCAATGGTATCCTGGGGTGCATTAGGAAGAGCATTGCCAGCAGGTCAAAGGAGGTGATCCTGCCCCTCTACTCAGTCCTGGTGTGGTCACGCTGGGAGTGCTCTGGCCAGTTCTGAGCTCCAAGAGAGACATGGAACTCCTCGCATGAGTCCCGCAGACAGTGACAAAGGTGATTAAGGGACTGGAGCATGTCTCTTAATGAGGACAGGCTGAAGGAGCTGGGCCTGTTCAGCCTGGAGACAACTGAGAGGGGACCTCATCAATATCTGTAGGTTTCTGAAAGGAGGATGTCAAGAGGATGGAGCCAGGCTCTGCTCAGTGGTGCCAAGCCATACAACAAGAGGCAGTGGGCAGAAACTGATGCACAGGAAGTTACACCTGAATATGAGGAAGAACTTTTTTACTGCGTGGATAACCAAGCACTGTAACAGGTTGCCCAGAGAAATTATGGAGTCTCCCTCACTGAAGATCTTCAAGAACCATCTGGACACAACCCTGTGCAATGTGCTCTAGGATGAGCCTGCTTGAGCAGGGATCAGATAGCCCACTGGGATTCTTTCTCACCTTACCCATTCTATGATTCTGTGATCATTAATTATCCAGATTATTGGTTAAGCCCTCAAAGCTTCTTACTTCTTGAGACGTTGTGGGGTTTTGGTTGCCTTTTTTTGTAATATTACGAAACAGCCATTGCAGAGCCATTGGCAGCAATTGCAAGCCATTGTTGTCCCTTGAGATTAACAGAAATGCATATCCAAATGCTTTTTCAGCATGGTTTTATAGAGAGCACAGCCAAACACCAGAAGAACTTGGAGGTTGTAACTAAAATTTTGGTTAGAGTAGCTTTATGATAATTGCATCTATTCAGCACTTGTCAAAGCGCTATTCTATGTGAAAGAATGACAATTTTTTTGTTAATAGATGCAGAGCAGGAAAAGGTGCTGGTAAGGAATGAAAGGCAATACCACTTTGTGCCTTTTCAGTGGACCTTTCATGAAGATCTTTCTCAGTGCTGACGAAAAGGGTGACAATGGCCATGAACCAGAAGGGTTTTTTTGGTACAGAACTTTTTTCCTTTAATTAGTATGAAAAGGAAAGAAAGCTGAAGGAAATTAGTCCTCACAGGGCACTGATCATATTTTTGCCTTCTTTTGTTGGTCCAGTGAAAGATTTACATTGATTGCAAAGTTGCAGTTTAATGGCTGCAGCACTTCATCACTGAATAGATTTTTTTATCCTCAGATAGAACATTGTTAGTTGCGGATTGGACCTCCTTTGGGAAACTAAAGCATTGAAACCATGATTACCTCTGTAACACAACAACCGTGAATAAAATACTAGCATCCATTATACAGTATCAAATGGGGTTCAGAACACGATTCTTGTATTCTGAAACATTTTTTCAGCTATTAATACCTCAAAATAATTGCAAAACTCTCAAGATAAATTAGAAGATGAGAAGAATTTGTCAAGTATATCTTGACAAATGAACAAGATATGTGAAATTGGAAAGCGATATAATTCCTTTTTGAAAGAGCTATTGTGCCTGTCGTTTCTAAGGACTAGCAGAGGACTTTTTGCATATTCCTTGCTATCCGTTTCCATAGCTAGAACTGTCACAGGTTATGATGGATCTGAGTATCCAGGTATAAATTAGTATTTCTTTTAAGACCTGGAATTTCCTTCAAACATTCCTGAATAATGATCCAGAGGAAGACAGCTTGGGAAAAAGCCATGGCTCTCAAGGTCTTCTTAAGTTAATGACTATAAGAAAAGAGTGATACAAAATCAGAAGCCAATAGGGTAGGAAGAAGGTCCTGAACACACATGTTAGAGTCAGCCTATTCTATGAATAAGACTCGAACAGCCCAATGTCAAAATCCCTTATCTTGGCTGCACCTTCCAAAGGTTCAAAGTGGTTATTTTGAGGGAATTTCCAGGAATACCATGGTGTGAAGATAATTAACACTGTTCAGAGAACTTGCTCTTTCCTGCAGCGGGAATGTACAGAGTTTCCAGGATGGAAACTGGAAGCAGGCTCTCTGCTGTGCCTCTCCATTTGCTGTGAGAGACCAAGAGCTCTTGAAATAAAAGGAGTGGAAAGGGTATGGAAGTTTACTTTTGGTACCATATAGCACCACTAGTAAACCTTTGAAATTTCACATAATTTGCTCACATGGGTAAATACTGGCAATTTGGTTTATTTTTTTTTTAAGGTAACTGTCAGGAAAGGTGATGAACATGTATTCCTTCTCATTCAAGTGGTTGATAACAACAGACATGTAGGTCTACTTATAAGCCCAGCCACCTCCACATGATGCACATCACTTTGTTTTGCCATTTTGGGGGGTTTTTTGCTTGTTTGTTTGGTTTTGATTGCTCTGTTTTGTTTATTTGATTTTTTCACCTTGGTAAAACCACATAAGGCAGGAGAACCCATAGCTTTCTGCCAACCGCAGGATGTCAGTCTGCAAGGAAAAAGAAGCTAAAGCACAACAATGTGTGAGAAACTGGTCACTGGAGAAACGGCAGAATTTCCCAGAAAAATTGTATAAAGGAATTTCATTTGAAAAAAATGCCTTATGCAAAGTAAAATGAGCCAGACAAAAATGTATTCTGAACTCTGTAAACTGGAATGTGAACAATTACTCTCAGAAAGAAAACTGAAATATGCAGGAAAGACTTTAAAAGAGCTCAAAATGCTGCTCATAGAATGAGGCCTGAAAGAAGCTGTTGAGGCAAAGTCACCCTCAGGCAATCAGCCCCAACCTGACATAGACACAGGCAAATTAGTTGCACAAGTACTGTTAACTGAGCTCATTCTGCAACAGAAACAGATGTATTCCAAGATGGAAAAACACAAGCTGGAAATAGCAGAGGTAGGACACAGACTGGGTAACAGGAAGAGCTGCTGCTGCTGCTCAGAAAGCTTCAGCAGCAGTCTTGGGGCAGTTTGTACAGGTGGGGCAGCCACAGGCAGACCAAGGTCTGACACTGTGCACAAACAAGGCAAGAGTTCGAATCCTTTATTTCTCAATCCACTCCTGATGGAGACCTGTCTCAGTAAAACGTGCTGTGAAGAAGGAGGCTCTTATAGCAAAGAACCTGGGATAATATGCCAGATTGTGACAGAGTGCATGGTCATGTACATGGGTAACTAAAACAGTGAGTGACTTATTAAGGTTTTGTGTAATGCCTAAGATGAAACTTTTCTTAACATTAGCTTTAATGTTAAATATCAGGTTTGAAAAACATATTTTGAAAGCCTTTGCATTATTTTCTATACCAATATTTTATTTTAATTAAAATGCAGCTCCTGATGTAATAATAGAAAAAGATCAAAAAGAAAAAAAATAATAATTTTATAATTATTTTAATAATTTTATTTGTGAAAACAAAAGCCTTTAATTCTTTGATTTAATCCTCACATTTACCACACAAATAAGGATGAGAAGACCAAAGTAAAAGTATGAAGATGCATTGCAAACAATAAGGTAATACACAGTACAGCTTTTTTGAAACAAGTAAAACACTTAACACTTATGTTGAAAAATATGCTTCAAAAATATGTTTGCAGTTTTTGCTTTGCATCTCATGCTATAAAATAGACCCATCTGTGATTAGCTTGCAATCTTCTGAGGCTATGTTTTGGCACGCAAAAAATAATTTTCAAATAAAACCAGTCTGAAGTGACATACAGTAAAATTCTCCTTAAACTTGCTTAACTTATGAACTCTACATACGTGCGGTTTGTCAGCTCCTTTATGTATAGCTAGGGGGCTTTCAGTGCTATGAACATACAGTAAGTTCTTGCATTTTACTGCATTTAATGTAGCACTGCTCTTGTACCAAAGCTATTAAGCCTCTTGATCTTACAATCTCCTGCTGCTGCAACAACTTAGCAGTACGTTTCAATACTAAGGAGGCATATGACTCATCTCCTTTGGGGTCTCCAGAACTCCTGCTACGATGATGAGTATGGACACTTAATGCTGTCATGAGTATCTGGTATGGACAAATGCCACAATTTAATTAGCTGTGCAGTCCAGAATGTATTACAGTCAAGTATCTAGGTCTTTAAGGGTTCTATGTTACCTTTGTGGCTGAATAGAAATCCTCTCTGTGCAAAATGTCAGGTGCCATATAACTATTTGTCTTCTTCTGTGACTGGTAACATGTTTTCTCATAAAGTTCAGTTTAAGAGATTTGCTTTGATCCATTTTGGTTTCTCTGATGTTATTTGCACTATCTATAGGGATGCCACTGCCATTGTTCCAAACTTACTTCGTAGATATATCATCACTAACAAAAGTTAGGGTCCACTTACAAGCTCATGAGCTTTCTTCTATGCTTTCTTCATGGTTGATATATGCTCCCAGACAATTCATGCTGCTAGGAAACACTAAAAGAGGAAAGTATTCCTTGGAGCATTTATATATTCATTCTTTAGCACACCTGAGTTAGATTCACTAGACCACCTACTGCTAACCTGTAGATGTGCACAGCTCATTTATCTAGTTTGCTTGTGTAATTTCTAGAGATGGCATGCACTTCTGCAGTGTGATTCATTCAAATCATTCCCTAAAAGTCCATTTTTCTCTCATTGGTGACACAGGGAGGCTGGGGAGATTAGCTCAGATGCAGACACCGAAGCCCTGGCTATCTACAGTCATGGTGTTCCAGCAGCTGCAGGATGGATTACTCCAGCCCACATGCGGTATAACCACACTGTTGCAAGGCAAGGACAATCTGAGACTGGGCTGCCACATAATACATCGGCCCTCACTATTTGAGACATCAGGGCCAAGAAAAGGATCCCCAAGGTCTCTTGCAACTGAAACTACACCCAGTGCTTGCAAGCCCAGTGCACTACTGCTGGGCAGGAGGACAGTAAGCATCATGTAGGCTGAGTGCCGGATACCCAACCTGTGCATGTCAGATCCAACAAAAAGAGTACAGAAGTTAAAGAAACCCTCTGAATTTTGCTTCAGAATTTTCCTCAAGCCCCTGGCAGGGGACTCATATCTGAACAGAGCAGATGTGAGATGGGTTTGGACATGAAACACCAGGAAAAAAAAAAGTCAAAATATCCTGTTCAAAGATACAGCAAAATACTATCAATTGAAATTAGGGATTTGAAAACAATAGAAGGTAGTTTCTCCCTCACTTTTAACCCTCTGTTCAGCCAAAATCATGATCTATTATATGTAGAGAGAGACAATCATATTTAGTGGTACTTAGGAAACATTTTTGTATAATAATATTTTTGTAGGCCATGTAATGCACCAAGCATAATGATGTCCTCTAATGAGTATAATGTCAGGTATTCTTATGCATATCTCTTTCTAGTGGGTATCCAATATGGATTAAAGCTTTTTATGCTATGATACAGATCTTTGAGATTCTCCGGTTAAATGACAGAGTAGTTTGGCTTTGGAGCAAAAATCTTGCTGTACCCTTCCTACTTAGGATCTGTGAATTCCATATGGTCACATTATGCATAACTGTGCAGTGGCAGGAAGTGGAACAGTTCACCACCAAGTCCTTTGTGGCCACAGAATGGTTCCTTTCTTGAAGCAATTAATGCAATTTTCCCTGCTAAGGAGGGCATAATCCATAGTAAAATGTGGAATACCAGTTTTATGATATTATTAATTCATTTAATTTTGCCTTAATTGGAATTTTTCAGTACACAGAAGGAAGTCATCCACCAGCCATCTGTTCTTATATATAGCAGTCATTGCTAAATTATCCTGTATTTAACTTCCGTTAATAAGGTTAACATGGGAGCTTTAGCATAACACCATCGCTTCTTTCTGTACTATGTCCATTTAAGAATGTAGTTCATTTCTGCCCAAGATGAGTTCATAGGCAGAATCAATTTCTCTTAAAGGGTAAAAACCTGACACTGTTCCTTACTAAAACTTTTTCTCACTGCTTAGTTAGAATGCTTTGGCAAGGAAGCAAAAACTCTGATAGTTGACAGTTTGGAGAGTACATTAAGTAACAAGTTTATAAGGCTGACATTCTATATCAGTGAATTTTGAATACTGTCAATCTCTACTTTTATACCCCTAGGGTAGTTCAACAATTAATGAATATATGAGTAAGGTTCTCACATGAACTACAGAAGTTTTAAACTACTGTGGTAGCATAAAATCGCAACCAGAGCTTGGGACCTGGTAAAGAATTTTTCCTCTTCCATGTTTTCTGCAGAGACACTCATATCAACTTGAAGGAACAAACATTTCCCAAAGTCTCAGCATTGTCTTGAAAAAATCTAGTCTATATAATTTTTCTGAAGTAGCAAACTAAATTACCATTCACCAAAAAACCCCCAACAACAACAACAACAGCAACAACAAAAAACCCCTCAAAACACACAAAACCTAATAAAACACACATCTCTCCCCCCCAAACTCCAAAACTACACCCATGCCATTTGTTGAGGTGAAGGACGCTGCTAAAATTACACAATGGCTCAACTTCACACACCACCCTGCACTCAGATTGGAAACTGAAAAGCAGAGAGGTGGCTGAAAGCCACCTTAAACTCTTCTTTTACATAGGTTTGAAAAGTATGGCATGTCCGAAGTTACATTTGCAGTATCTATAAAATGCATTTCAAGCTTTGTAACTACCTTAGTTACTAAAGCTGTTTCCAGGATGTATGAACGACAACTGTTAGGGAATGAGTCTCTTCATAAAGAAGCTGTTGAGATGGCTAGGACATTGAAAGTCACACTGCAGCTTGATTGAGGAGAGCTAACTTCAGCCTCTCTAAGGTTCTTCTTGGAAGAATCTCATGGGAACAGATCATGCAAGGAAGAGGGGTCCAAGAGAGTTGGTTGATATTCAAGGATCACTTCCTCCAAGGTCAAGACCAATGCATCCTGACGAGCAAGATCAGGCAAAAGGGGCAAGAGATCCACATGGATGAATAAGGAATTCCTGTTATTACTCAAGCATAGCCAGGAAATACACAGGAGATGGAAGCAGGGTCAGGCCACTTGGAAAGAATATAGAGAGGTTGTCAGAGTAAGTAAAAATGAGAGAAGGAAGGTCAAGGCCCATCAGGAATTAGATTTGGCCAAGTATGACAAGAACAAAATGAAGGGCTTGTTCAAACACAACAATAACAAAGGGGAAACTAAGGACAGTGTGGGCCTGTTACTAAATGCAGCGGGGACCTGGGTAGCAGGACACAGAGAAGGCAGTACTGAACACCTTTTTTGCGTTGGGCTGCACTGACAAGAACAGCCCTCAGGGATCTCTGATCGAGGAGAGTAGGGTAAAGGAATCTTGCAAGGAAGACATTCCTTTGGTCAAAGAGCTTTGGGTGAGAGAGCACTGTTGCTCTGTCTGCTCGGCTGCCCGGAGGCCTTGCAGGCGACACTTGCAGCGTTCCGTCCAAGGGAATCACCTCAGCAAGCAGCAGTGGTTCTGCCTTTTGGCTCTCTAAGGAGCAGGCTGCAGTCTAAGGTGTCACAATGCGAGAGGAGGAGACAAAGGATGAGAGAGGACCACCTGAGGAAACGATGTTAGATTTTATCAACTTAAAGTCACACCCAGAATGGCAATGTGATTGTTTTACACAATACTTTTAAAGGGAGGTGTTTCAGGGGTGGGCTCAGGGAACAGATCAATAAGGGAATGATGAAGGGTGACAGGTGACCAATGAGAGGGAACGGAGGGAGGAACATATTTGAACAGACTAATAGGGATAACAGCTGGCAAGAACCTTCTAGAAAGTAATTGCTTATTAAACAGAACTTATACATAAACATAGCTAAAATAACCAATGGGGAATACATAAACTTGGAGGGTTCTGGAACTGGGGAGGAGATGTCCGGGAGAGTGACATCCAGGGGGCTGAGCCCTCAGATAGCTGTGCTGCCTGCAGCACCGCCCTCAGGACCACTGTCCTGGGTGAGGAATTTCACCCATGAATGAATTTGAATTTGGATGCCATGCTCTCTGCGAGTGGGCTAGGTCACCGCAACAGAGCACCTAGCCAAACTTGAAATCCACAAGTCTGTGGGCCCTGGGGTGTTACATCCACTAGTGCTGAGCAAACAGGTGAGCACCAAAGCACGGCTTCTGACCATCATCTTTGAAAGGCTGTGGCAATCAAGAGAGGTGCCAAAGAACTCTAAAAAAGCAAGTGTCACCCCAGACTTCAAAAAGGGCAAGAATGACCCTGTACAGGGAAGTACAGGGCAGTCAGCCTCACCTCTGTCCCTGGAAAGGTGATGGAGTGTCTGATTCTGAGGGCATCACGATCCACATGATGACAAGAACTTTATCAGCAGTAGCCATCAAGGATTCAGTAAAGGTAAATCATGCTTGCCCAAACTGATTGCTTTCTATTATGAACTGACTGTCTGGCTGGATGAGGGGAGAGCAGTGGATATCATCTACCTTGTCTTCAGCAAGGCTCTTGACACAGTCTTGAAAAACATCCTCATAGGCAACTCAGAAACTGCGGACTTCATGAGTGAACAGCGAGGTGGGTTGAGACCTGGCTGAACCCCAAATCCCTGAGGGTCATAATCAGTGGCACAGTGTCTAGTTAGAGGCCTGTCACAAGTAGTGTCCTCCAAGGTTTAATGGGACCAGTATTTTTTAACTTATTCATCAGTGACTTGGGTGAAGGGGCAGATGTGTCCTCAGGAGCTTCATTGATGACACAAAGCTGAGAGCAGTGGCCAATACCCCAGAGTGCTGTGCAGCCCTTCAAAAGGACCCGGACAGGTTGGAGAGACAGGCAGAGAAGAACCAGCTGAAACTCAACAAAGGCAAGTGCCAGGGTTTTACACCTGGGGAGTAATAACCCCAGCTACCAGCACAGGCTGGGGGCTGACCTGCTGGAAAGCAGCTCTGCAGAGAAGGACCAAGAGCCCTGGTGGACAACAAGCTGTCAATGAGCCAGCAGTGCGTCCTTGTGGCCAGGAAGGCCAATGGTATCCTGGGGTGCATTAGGAAGAGCATTGCCAGCAGGTCAAAGGAGGTGATCCTGCCCCTCTACTCAGTCCTGGTGTGGTCACGCTGGGAGTGCTCTGGCCAGTTCTGAGCTCCAAGAGAGACATGGAACTCCTCGCATGAGTCCTGCAGACAGTGACAAAGGTGATTAAGGGACTGGAGCATGTCTCTTAATGAGGACAGGCTGAAGGAGCTGGGCCTGTTCAGCCTGGAGACAACTGAGAGGGGACCTCATCAATATCTGTAGGTTTCTGAAAGGAGGATGTCAAGAGGATGGAGCCAGGCTCTGCTCAGTGGTGCCAAGCCATACAACAAGAGGCAGTGGGCAGAAACTGATGCACAGGAAGTTACACCTGAATATGAGGAAGAACTTTTTTACTGCGTGGATAACCAAGCACTGTAACAGGTTGCCCAGAGAAATTATGGAGTCTCCCTCACTGAAGATCTTCAAGAACCATCTGGACACAACCCTGTGCAATGTGCTCTAGGATGAGCCTGCTTGAGCAGGGATCAGATAGCCCACTGGGATTCTTTCTCACCTTACCCATTCTATGATTCTGTGATCATTAATTATCCAGATTATTGGTTAAGCCCTCAAAGCTTCTTACTTCTTGAGACGTTGTGGGGTTTTGGTTGCCTTTTTTTGTAATATTACGAAACAGCCATTGCAGAATGTTGTCCCTTGAGATTAATAGAAATGCATATCCAAATGCTTTTTCAGCATGGTTTTATAGAGAGCACAGCCAAAGAAACACCAGAAGAACTTGGAGGTTGTAACTAAAATTTTGGTTAGAGTAGCTTTATGATAATTGCATCTATTCAGCACTTGTCATGCTTTCACATGGAATAGCACTTTGAGCAGGAATAGAGCAGGAAAGGAGGTTGTGGAGTGTCTCTCACTGGAGATTCTCAAGAACCATCTGGACGCAATCCTGTGCAAACTGCTGTGGGACAAACCTGCTTGAGCAGGGATTTTGTACCAGATGATGCACTGTGGCCCCTTCCAACCTGTCCCGTTCTGTGATTCTCTGATTTATTAACATAGTTATAGTATCAAAAGTATTTTTTCAAATGTTTCAGAAGATATGCCAGTTTGCAAACACAAGTGTTCAAGTGCGAAAGGATTTGGCATTTCTTAATTGACGACTCAAATTTGGCCTGATTTTATTTGGGTGGGGAAGAGGTGAGATAGAGGTCTCAAAGAAACACATGCTGTTTCTATTGCTATAATATACCCTAAATTTCCTTCTGCTCTAAATTTTATTGGCATTGAAGCCAAACCACTCTACATGGAAAAGTCATTAAAAAAAATCAAACCCTTCTGATTTCACTTCCAATTTAAAAAGCTTTTAAACTAGAAAATTGTTCCTCAGAACCTCCATTATTGCTAAGACAGTTTCATTAAATAAATATGTATCACTGTAAGAAATAAATGTGAAGCAATAACTGCCTTGAAAGGCTAGATTCAGTATAGACCAAAACACATTATAGATGTTCTGGGTCTTCTACTTTTACTTGTAACCAACAGAAAAAATTGCTAAATAATATGCACATGTACATCAAAGGGACCTTGCAGGAAGTTAATAACTAAAGAAAAAGATAAATAAAAGGGGAAACCCCCCCCAAAACACACCACCACCCCTCAATAATAAAAAACCAAAAAATCCCCCAACAAACAAAACAAAACACAAAACCACTCAAACCAGAAAAAACACCAGTCTTCTCACAGCAAATTTGCTTGTAATAAGAGATGGCTTGTTCAAGTATCCTTATAAAAGGGGCTGGTAGAAGTGGGGCTTAAGTATTGTATTTATAAACTCCTTTTCAATTTCCATGTCATGTTTGTTCAGGTTACTTAGCTGAAGATACTGCTTCTGTTACTATCATCTCTGCAAAGTCAATCCAACAGATTAAATTAAACCTTCTTTCTTTCTGCCTCACACATCATAAAACAACAACAACAAAAAACTATTTCAGAAGGTACATGCTGTTTCTGCTATCAGCTGGTAGTGATGGATGAAACAGAAAGAATGGAGTTTGATTTAATCAGATAGCTTAACCTTGCAGGGAGAAGAAAGTCACCTATATAAAGTATTCCTGTGTATATTTTATTTTCAGACATATGCGTCCATGCATAAATATATATTCTAGACATACAGGTCTATCACGTCTCATTTTTTATATTACAGTGAATGAATATATAGAAAAGGTGGGGTTTACTGTATTTCATGCATAAGTCTATCAATGTTTCATTCAGATGACATTTTGTTAATCTTACATTACACAAAGTAGCTTCTCTGCCCAAAGAAATCTGCAGAGAAAAATCTGGTCAACGCATTACCGAGAAAGAGGGAGAGGGAGAGCTAAACATTCTGTTTTTCAAACAAGGCACAGGTCACAAACGTTTAACAAAAGGGATTTCTCATCTCTTCACCATATTTTCTGCATCCTTCAATAAGATAATGCTTTCATTTTAACAAGACTTGTCTTTTCACAGTTCCCCCTTCATCCTCTCATTACATTAAATATAATGGACCATATCCTGCAAATACACATAGAAAAATTAATCTCATAATTAGGTATTAAAGTCAAACATATATAGAATTACTTTCAGTAACAAATTCTCAGTCAAACACTATCGAAACAATCACAGTGTTTGTTGTCTATTTTTCTTTTGTGAAAACTTGCTTGACTGTCTGCCTCAATAGAAATATTGGGTAGAGCTAAGCCCTGAGATTCACAGAAAAATGCATACTCTGTGCTTCCTTCATTTGTTTGAAAATGGGAAGGGGATTGCATCATGAGCAAGCTGTTTCAATTATATTTTGATTTTTTTTGCCATTTGAAAGATAGCATGTTACAAATCATGTCAGAATATTTTTCCTACTGGACTATCCAACAGTCAAAATATTATCTGTGAAGCATGAACATTTTAATAACTATTCTTCTGGTTTCGTGAGCTAGTTGACACTGTATAATAGCAGAAAAATGAAACCATTTTGAAGATTTATCAGAACAAAACACTGGAAATCATGAATCACAAGTAATGAAGCAGGAGCTAAAGAAGAAAAAATGTGTAAGTTTTTGCTTGATTGAAGAAATGCTAATACATATTGGTATGTAAGTTGTCACACCCTGATACAGATGTACAGATACAGGAGCATTTTATAATCAAAATAATGCGGTAGGGGACAATCCCTGGAAACAAAATTTCAAGACCTCATTATCTGTGTGGTGTTAACCAGATCAACACAGGCACAGAGTGAATGCCTGGGGTCGTGACAACGTCAGTTTAGGAATAAGAATTGCACACTAGGTCTGGGCATGAGCACAGCAACACATGGCTTGGAAGTGTGGCTATTGGAGAAAAGGAGGAGAAGGCAGCACATAATTTACTGAGAAAGTTCAGGATTTGGTGGAAATTCATAAAATGACTGTTGCAGTTACTATAAGCTGATTGCCTAACTCTAAAGCACTGTGCAGCAATGAAATGGGCAGGTTTTTGCTCTCCTGCTACCAAATATCCTTTGAAATTGAAGATTGGGGTCAGCTGCAGAGGACGGACTAGAGGGGTAAGTGGCTAACCCTGGGGAGGAGAATTTATTAAGGTCAGATATCCAAAGGGAATTAAATCCATCCATCCTTTTAGGCACTCAGAAGAGAAGTACTCTGACTCTCCACCATTTTATATAATATTTACCATGTGCTTAGAGTGTGAAAGATCTAAGGGGAAAGAACTTAATTTATTTGCATTTTAAATCCGCTTTTATGTAGTATAGCAAATGTTGCTATCTTCTCAGCATGAACGCGTACTCTGGACCAAAATATTATAAAAATGTCCTAATGGATTTTTTGTCCATCTTCTATTTTGAGACCTTATTTTGAGCTGCAGGTAGAGGAAACGGGACTGACAGCTTAAAACATGCAAACAAAATACACAAGCTGGAAGGTATTTGTCTTATTTCTGAGATACAGGGCCACAAAAAATATCAGGGAACAGATGGAACACCTCTCCTATGCAGAAAGGCTGAGAGTTTTGGGATTGTTCAGCCTGGAGAAGACTTTGGGGAGACAGCATCTGGCACTCCAATGCATAAAAAGGGGATTTATAAGAAAGAGGAGGGCACAGCTTTTAGCAGGGCCTGTTGCGATGGGACAAGGGGTAATGTTTTAAACTAAAAAAAGGGTAGGTTTAGACTAGATCTAAGCTGCAAGAATTTTATAATGAGGGTCATGGAACACTGAAATAGGTTGCCCAGACAGGTGGTAGAATCTCCATCCTTGTAAACTTTCAAGGTCATGTTGGACAGGGCTCTGAGCAACCTGATCAAATTGAAAATGTTCTAATTGAAATGAGTTGCAGGGGCCTTGGAATAGATGACTTTTAAACTTCACTTCTAGCCCAAACCATTAAATGATTCTATGATGCTATTAAATATGAACACTCCATCTACTGTATGTTTCCTTCCCAAATTAATACACTTTCTACTACCAGAACCTCATCCTAAGGACTACTACACGTACCTGTCTTATGGTCTGTTTGCTACTCTCAGGGACATTTTTTTCATCTTCTAAATAATATTACTCCACCTTTTCCCAAGCAGAAAAGTGTTCTGTAACTTCTCTCCTACACAAAGCAAAGACAAATGCAATTTTAGAAAGATGGCTGAAGTGAACCCAGCAATGCAATGTAGCAGTGTCAGTCATTACTGCAGCTGCTACTAGATCTGACCTCCAAGAGGCACAAGAGTTCAGAAGTGGCTTGTATCTGCTGAATCTAAAACTTCGTTGCTGGTTGCAGGTACTAACTGAAACACAGAACTGAATGAAATTATAAGGATAGCTTTCCCAAAAATTCAAAATTCATTAAAATATCATAAGACAAGTTAAATCAAACCCTGATTGCTAGGGGATAGAGTTAGAAGGGAAAAAGTACCGTGTTAATTAAAAGCCATGAAAAATGTTGTGAACTCAAACTGTTGTAACTGAAGACCATGTCCTTCACCTCTATTATGAGACTTGAGGCATATGGACACCATATGCTGAAATACAATGTAGGCAAGACAAAGATAACCTGGGGTCCAAGCACAGTTTTTCCCTATTAAGGAAACAGGTCATAGGATCATCTAGATTGGAAAAGACCTTTAAGATCATGGAGTCCAACCGCTAGCCTAATGCCACAAGCCCACTATTAAACCATGTCCCTTAGTGCCACATCTACATGTCTTGCAAATACTTAGAGGGATGGTGACTCAACCACTTCCTCTGGCAACCTGTTACAACGCTTGACAATCTTGTTCTGTGAAGAATTTTTTCCTAATATCCAATCTAAACCTCCACTGACACAGCTTGAGGCCAATTCTTCTTCTACTATTTTCTGTTACTTAGGAGAAGAGATTGACGCCTGCCTTTCTATGTTCTCCTTTCAGGCCGTTGTAGAGAGTGAGAAGGGCCCCTTGAGTCTCCTTTTCTCCGGGCAAAACAAACCCAGCTCCCTCAGCTGCTCCTCATGAGACTTGTGCTCCAGACCCTTCACCAGCTCCATTGCCTTTATCTGGACACATTCCAGCACCTCAATGTCTTTCCTGTAGTGAGGGGCCCAAAACTGGATAGAGGATTTGCAGTGCAGCCTCACCAGTGTCGAGTACAGAGGGAGGACCACTTCCCTAGTCCTCCTTGCCACGCTATTTCTGATACAGTATCATAGAGTTTCCACAAATTAACATCCCAGGATAAGATGGCACAAAAGCTTAAAAAAACCCGGAGAGTTAGATTTTTGACTCAATAATTAAACCCGCAATTATCCATGAAAATTGCCAAATATAAAGTTGCAATAGCATATTATTATTATATGTGAACAGATATATTCTTTTGTATCTACTTGAGTGGGCTATGTCTAAAGGATTATTTTGTTTTAATGGACATTATGTTTATTCCATAATCTGAACATAGTACAAACAAGCTTAATAACGCTAATCAATGCTTAATCAATGTCTAATATCTACTGTGCCATATACTGAGGTATCTGAAAGTTATTTTATTACCAGGAACTAGGCACAAAGTAACACTACTGCTGTGAAGTGAGAAAACATTTCATATTATATCACTGGAAATGCTAGAATGACAAAGCAACACATTTTTCAAAGTGACTCTTGGATTAATATTTATGGTTTCCCCACGTCTGTCTTTAAAATATGCCTGAGAATATATCAGAAAAGTATCAAATTTTGATAAGAGAGAAGTCTCAGGTTATGAAAAACTTGTGGAGGAAGTTGTCATGATTTCAACTGGTCAAATGAGACAAGTTTTTCTTCATCAAAAGTATAAATCTGTGTTCTGATCCTTTGTTGACTTCAGTATATGCGAACAAGTTTGCTTGGATTAATATATTTATCCATTTAAATGTTACATGCTTCCAGTTGATTCTCTCTTACTCATTTGATTAGCCAATTTAATTTATTAGAATGTTTGCTTGACCTTACCGTTGCCTATATAAGCAGATGAAATTGGACCCTCAGTGTGCTGTACACTATTCAAATCTATAATAGAGGCAACCCAGCTCCACACGCACATGGATTGCCTGAATACACCCAAGAGATAAGAGGTGAGAAAGAATCACAGGGACACAAAGAAGAAGTAAGCCATTCTCAAGCCCTTTAGAAAGATAGCGATAGACCTGCAAAGGAAATTTGCCTCATATGTCCCCAATAAAGAAGTCTGGTCACTTAACTATTCGGCTTTTCATTTCACAGAATGATAGAATCGTTAATGTTGGAAAAAGCCTTAAAGTTCATCAAATCTAACCATCACCTTAAGCCATGCCCTCAAGTACCACATCCACACATTTTTTGAACACTTCCAGTGTTTAATTTATTTTTTTAGACAGCTTGTTTAAGGAAAGGTTATTGAAAAGAGACTGTTTTACCTTCAAGTATATAAGGGATGGAAGAATAAAAGTATGGAAAGCCACATTAGAATATAAGAGGTCTGCAAGCAAAACACTAAAAAGTCATGATATGGGACAGAGTAATTTATGTGATAATTGTATTTCATTCTTATGTAAACACATGCTGGTTTTGTCTTGACTGCTGAAAGAAAAGAGTATTCAACACTAGTTTTCATGTCAATTGTGGCTCCTGTACTTCATGCTGGCCAAGCCCTGCAATGAAAAAAGATTTTAGTGTCTTTCTTAGATTTTCATTTGATGCTCCGTTAGATTTTAGTTTGCTTCATAAAGCTTTATATACTACCTATTAAGAAAACCTGTTTAACCAAGAAGGATTATGATCCCCTGTTTTACTAATGAGTAACTGAAATAGAGAAATCGAATCCTTTGGATCTTCCAGCAAGTCATTCACAAAGTTGCTGGAAAAGAAAGGGATGAAAGCCAGATGTCTATGAAAGTCATCTTTACCTTGCAGCTGATCCTACATCCATTCACTGCACACTATATATCTGTTTCAGTACAAGAAGCAGTAGACGTCATTCTGTTTCACAAGACATCACTCAGACATTACAAAGTATAATACACAACGCTTTATATCATGGCAATTCACTGTGCAGCTTAGACACCAAGTGTGTTCAGTGAATGAGGCAGTGATCCCACAAAAATAATACACAGTTGCTGCGCAATTAAGAATGCTACTGCAATGCACATACCACAGGTGACCATATAAAATAACTGAAAGAACTTCAGTTTTGATATTTTCTGGCTTTTTGATGATTCATTTGAGTTATGTCTAAATATTACAATGAAGCAATATGTTAGACATCCCTGAGCAGGTAAGTTTACAATTACTTGGAGCAGCGTAGCCTCTGAAGCATAGCACTGCACCTGGGCAATTAGCTCAGGCGTAACCTCAGTCTGAAGCAGCTTTATTGCTTCCAGTTCCAG
Source organism: Falcunculus frontatus (assembly GCA_013398115.1). Taxonomy (NCBI): domain Eukaryota; kingdom Metazoa; phylum Chordata; class Aves; order Passeriformes; genus Falcunculus; species Falcunculus frontatus. The sequence goes on from VZRV01002667.1 coordinate 556,256, forward strand.
AGTTAGCTCATTTAGTGCCTGTTTAGGAATTGCTCTGACAGGTACATGCTTACATTTTGTTTTCCGTGAAAGGGAGCAAAGAAGAAAATACTGCTTTGTGCCAAGCCTGACGTAGGTAGCCAGGTACTCTCACCTCCTTCTACGGACTTTGTGGGGAATCAGAACATCCCCAAAGCCCTGCCTCCTCAGAACTTCATATTCCACCATTTCCTGTTAAAGCTAAAATTCCACTGAACCTTCCTGTATGTGCATATGCACATCCAGCAGAATCCTGAAACACCATGGATTCAATGGAAATTTCCCGTCAGTTTATACATGCTGTCAGAGCTAGCTATAATAAAGAAACCACAAGTTACTTGCTTTAATCTTCTGCAGAACACCAGGGTTTTGGCAGGAGAAACTTTCATCAGAAAGTTTATAACCAACAGTTGGGGATGTTTCCAGCTAACAGGCATATGTCAAAGGTAAATACAGTTTAATTATAGCTTGTGTGTTTATTTTTTAATAATGAATTTGATTTTCTCTAAACATATTTAGTAATCAGGGAAAAAATATATTCCCCTGATTTGCATCATCAACTTACAATTAATTCAGTTACCTCTCAGCCTTCTTCTCTGGAAAATATTTTCTCAAACTACTCACATCCATAACTTACTTTTTCAGAATAAAACACTGGAGTAAGCAGCTGACACAGAACATGCTTATTAAGTAATATACCTTAAAAAATATTTTGCAAGGATAGATTTTCTTTTCAAGTACCAGAGCTCTAATTTCTTCAAGAGTTTTGATGCTGCTTCTCCATCTTTTGTTTCTGCTGCTTCTACTGCTACAAAACTTTTCTAGCTTCACAACATTTAATTCTATTAAAAAGAATGTGCCCTGAAAGTGAGATGTTGTCATATGGGAAAAGAAAATTACTTCAAAAATTCATATAAAAATCTTGAAGCTCATATTGGAGATTCCATCCTGACCATTTACTTTCTTCCTTATGTTTCCAAAAGAAACGTATTGCACCACTGCATTGGTAGAATGACAGAAACAATGCTACATTCTGTGCCTTCTCAATCATACTTTTGTCCTTTTATAGGGAACAAGACCAAAAAAATTGATCCATACAAAAATAAAGGAAATTTTCAATCAGCAAAATAACTCGCCAAAGACAACAGTGTAGTCAGATCAGTTACAACTTTTCAGAGAACTGAGGATTTCAGTAATGTTATTTAAGTTTTAACATTAATGAAAAAACTTGATTCAACCTTTTTGTTGGGTGGGCCAAGTGAGCTATTTTCACAGATCTGAGTCATCTGCTTGCTGCCTTGATCTTGCTGCCTCAATCAAAATGTATATTTTACTAGGAGTTTTACATTATAATAACTTGCATCAGTTTTAGACAGGAAGGGACAATTTGGCTCATCAAATCAAGTCCCTGCTATCACAAACAGACATGATCTTTCATCTCATTAATCTACTGGTGTTTAGGTGCTTCAGAATTTGTGAATATTAGAAGTCATCTTTCTATATCAAGGCCATTATTGTTCGGGTACAGCTAACAATGTTGATACGAGTTATAACAGCTCCTCTGTCAGCCTCGTGTTTTAAACTTCTGATATTTTCATGTCATGGTATCCTACAGTCAGCCTTCATTCTTCTAGGCCAAACAATATCCAAGCTCTTTCAGCATCTCCTCTTCTCCTTCCCCTGATCATTCTAGTAGTCTTCCTCTGTACCTTATCCACTCAGAATTCTTTCCTGAACAGAAAATGATCCTCAGCAATTAGTTTTACAGCTCTTTTATGGTTTAGGTCCCTGCTGGAGTATATAAAATCTTGTTTCTTTGTTTGTTTGTTTTTTATTAAGAGAGTACCTTCTCTGATTTGTTATTAATTCCTCTGATGATATTTGCAGTTCCAGGTGCTACCTTTTCCATTGACTTCACGGTTCCCCAAATTTAATTGTTTCTCGACAAATGCAGTGTAAGACTGACACATACCTTGGAAGGTATTTCTGACCCAGGCAGTACAAAGACAGAAGCTGAGGAGAGGAAAATACATAATACTGCAAGGTGATATTTAAGGGAACTGAAAACTTCAGGATAAGGTAGACATCGAAAAATACATACAATTTCTAAAAAAGCTCTGAAATTGCGAAAATGCTGTCTGTTTACATCCCGTTTACATATTTCTACAATCTTTTCTCCGGAGCAGGAGTACAACACCTGCAGGAATGGTAGCAGGTAGTTTCTGTGAGGAGGGCCAGGCACAGAGATTTGGAAACAGGCTGGAAAAAACCCAAGAAGGCAGACACTGCAGTGTAGCAAAGATAGTCTGTTTGTTTTTATAGGTTCAGGCATCTAACCTTTTTCAGCCGGATCACATCTAGCCTCTCTAAACCAACTTTAAATCAATGTATTGGTTAGGAGATTCAATGTCTTTAGAGGGGGTAGAAGTGCCTGAAGGTTTGGAAGGCAAGATCCATACAACAATCCCAAAGCAGTGCAATCAAAATTCTTGCAGCACTGTACACTCTCACTGACACACCTTTCCCCCAATAACCTCTGCCTTTAAACTTTTATCCTTACTTTTTCGAAGTCCAGCAAAGGATATTAGCCTCTCAGTAGACTGCCATTAAAATGTTGCATGCCTCTTTGAAAGCCTAAATGGTGGAGTTTCAGTGTCAATAACCAATTTTTATTCATGTTAAGATGTAATTGCACTAGTCTTTGGAACACAGCTGCACTATTTGCTACATCTTCATTAATTACTTATTATAAATTTACAGTTTATATTGTCACATTGTATGAAATACAGTTTGTAAAACCCTACTGTTTTTAAATCCAGCTTGAGTCAATTCGTACTGTCAAATGCTTGAGTCTCAAAATAAAAGTATGCTTTATTTATAGGAAGAATTAATACTTTTCTAACTTGCAAATGTTGAGAATCACACCTTTTGCACAGCTAGTATTCTGTTTATTTTTATACAATTATTGGCTTTTGTTTCCTAAAATAGGATCTGCCCCAATCAAGGACAAAAAAAAAATAGCATTCTGTTGTTTTTTTTATTTAATAAAAATTTAAAGCTAAAAGCTGCTCAGCCACAAGGGAGGCAATGCAGACCAGTGATAAAGCCAGTAGCCTCTATTTTTAAAGCTGTCTTTTATTTCTCTAATGCTGATGGCCAAACTCAAGCTTTAAGTAACACTTCCCCTTGTGACCAGGCTGCTTTCAACTTTTCCATTTTATTAAAAGAGCTAAATTGAGCGTATTCCATGAGACTAATTTGGAGTTCAGCTGTTGTTGTTTTTAAATAAAAAATGAAAGTCAGAACTGGTCTAGTCATCAGGGAAGCAGTACATGAAGTTAAGTTGGGAATAACCGTGCTGGGACTACAGAGTGTTTGTAAAATGTTTGTGATGTGGGAAGTGTTTGATTATGGAAACCTGTCAGAAATTGAGAATATGCATGACAGTAAATACTGGCTTTTATCTCTTTGCTTATTTAATTGTTATTGCAAAACACTTATTTTAAAAAGTCATTAAAAGTACAGTCTTAAAGTGTTGCTGAAATGTGTTTGCTATCATCTGATTTGCCTTCTTCCTCCTCTTTGAAATACTGTAAAATACATTTTCATCCCAGCAATTTAGAACTAGTCATAAAAAAACATGTTCTCAAAGCATCATAGTCACATAGAAAATTCTGTACTAGAAGTATTAGTTTAGGAGATAAAATGAAGTTCTAAGTAACAGATTTTTCGTCATCCTATGATTTCAAAATAGCTCCTTACAACAGCAGACTTTGCAATGGTTTTAGGCTTCAGCTCACACACTGACTCAGAGTGAGAGAACACAGAAATGGATTTCAACCTCACCAAGGGTGTGCTGGAAATAACCGTGCAGAGCAATTCTATAGATCCTGTTGAAGTTCAGGATAACATACAGTTAAGAAGTAAGCAATAACTATGAATTCTTTTACTTTCGATCATGTCTGCTTACCTTGCTTGAAACATCTGTCATCAAACATACAGTGAAACCAGTGAAAATTTTGGTGTAAGCAATTGTTTCTGATAGATGCATTTTCCCCATATAACAATTCATTGGTATCTAAAACAGCATACTAAGAAGAAGCTGCAAGCACATTCTGCTAGACACAGGGGTGACACGAGTTAATTTCATTGCTGTCAGGAGATATCTTGATGGGTATATATTGTGCGTTATCATGAGTTACCACAGCTGCAAGGGATTATGTCTTCTACTAATAATGGCATAATAGAATACCATAACTTGTCACAAGATTTCAAGTCAGCTATGAAATTAACCTATTTCATCACTGAAAAAAAGTTTCTAGTGATTTCCTCCCCCTTTTTTTAATGGGACTTTGGTGCTCTTGTAAATAGGAATTAGGAAAGTTTCAAGGAACTGTGGAATGGCTTCATTGATTGAATAAACCTTGCATGTAGTTTCTAAAATTTACTCATTCTGTGTACACAGATAAAATGAACCACGACACAATTTTATAGAAAATGGACAATTAATATCTTAAGCCAACGGCAATTAATGAAGTAAAATCTACCCTCTGTCCACTGTCACATTCCCCACATGGCAAAAGGTAACGTCAGTGTTTTCTGCAGCATCCTTTGGAGGATCAAACTTCACAACACTGAAGAACGACTTTATTAAGAAGTTCTAAAAACAGCAGGCCAGACCCTAATTTATAGTTCTTAATTCCCTTTTAGGAAGATACTTAAGAAAATAAAAATGCATCAACAAGGTAGCTCATTCTTAGAAAAGAAGACGGTTTTCACTCCTGGGTGAATTTGTACCCATTTAGAGAACTTAAACAGCTCAGCAAATAACCAGAGGTGTGCTACAGTACACACCAGGGAGGCTCTAGAAGGTACCTGAAGAAAGGAGAGAGGACAACTACCTCCTCCAGTGGCAGTAAGCTATTAGGCTGGGTCATCTCAGCTTGTCTAATCAGTGGCCATTTAAAATAGAAGTGATTTTTGAAGTTGGATGGGTCCAAATTGCTACAGGCCACCAGGTGAGAAGCTGAAAGAGCTCTGTATGTAGCCACAGCTAAAAGGTGCAACACTGAAATTCCAGCATTGAAGAGGCACACCAGATATTACCACAGTGAAGTCCCCCACTCAAAATGATATTTGAAAACCACTTAAGAAAAGAATAACTGCTGCTGGCCATTTAAAAGTACCCAGACAGTTAAACAGTTGGTCTTACTGTGAAAAGCAAGTTAAAAATATTGACATTAGCAGAGAAATAGCTTATTCATCTCCTCCTAAGGTTTTTCAAGTAATTTGGCAGCAACAGCTCTGTTTTATCTGATTTGAACTATAGTTCCACTTTCACCATGGCCATGACTGTACAGTTCAGATCAGAACCAAAAGCAGTGTTTACAACATATTGCTGAATTGCTCTAACAATGCAGAGTGTATATCAAATAGAAGGAACAGAGTATCTTGCATAAGACATTGAGGCAAAAGAGCAATCAGCAGCTACTACCCTCTGGTTGTTTCCCGAGAGAAAAGAATATCTCGCTCAAGTGCCTCTCAATAATTCTTGCCAGGGTTTCCAGCAAGGTCAACAAAGCTTCATGGTCAATGGCTAGTGAGAGTGAAAGGATTAGCAAAAGCATTTAATTTTTGTCCATTGATGACAGCAGATCACTGAGCAATAAGATTTCCTTTCTTACTCTCAGGGTCATGTAGACGAACTGTTCCTGCTGAAGTTGCAGGAATTAAACTTATAAAATATGCTTTGCAAAATTTAGGGGAGAAGTTAGATTTGATTTTAATTGTTTAGCAAACCCCAAGAGCTATAGTTCATAAATTAAAAGGTTTTGTGAGCACAAACATTAATTGAGTTATATGTGCTTTCTGAAATGTACTGTCAGTTGGTTCTTGAAAAGATTAATGTTCTTGTGATTCCTTTGTATGCATGTCTGAATTCTCCACTTGTCCCTGTGGGTTCTGTTTAGTGGCATTTAGGTCCTCTGATGGAGCAGATGACTTTTTGCAGCTGACAGTGTTGTAACAGGGATCAGAAAAAAGCTTATTCCTTTGACCCTCCAGTCTGAAAGAAGAACTAAAAATGCAGATATGGGTAGAAACTGCTATTTAATGTTTTCATTCTGTTGATAAAAACAGGCTTATTTTCTCTGATGAGAGAGGTTTGAACCTTCTCAGAATCTTCCTAAAGCCTGTTGAAGGCATAGATTTCCTCACTGGATTTTGTTTTCTTTCTTTGTTTAACAGATAGAATAATATTTCTGGGGAGGGAGACAGGCAGAGGTAGGGAAATGTTGCTTGTGGTGGTGGTGGTGGTGAATACACATGTGATCTTTGTTTTCCTTTTCCCATCTTCCCATTTACAACCCAGTGCTTGCTCCAAAGCCATCACAGGAAGTCTTACCCACCCCTTTCCTTTGGTAGTGAAAGGAATTTCTGCCTTCGTAACACTGTTCTTTCTTCTGCCTCTTCACAGGCAGTCATAGATACAGCTTTTCATATTTTCATGGTGTTTCTATATTAACAGCTGAACACTACTCTTTTTAGGACTTGAGGGAAGTCTGAGCTACCATGAAAACTTGCTTGTTTTTCCTTAGGAAAAGAAATAGTGTCTCTTCACTTAAACATCCTCTATGTCCCTTATTCTTCCTATTCAAAAGCTGCCCACAGACAATTAGTTTTAAAAACACAATTAAAATTTATGATTTAAATACATAATTAATATGCATTAAAATTCTTTGTGTTTGCTTAAAGGCTGCAAGTTATACTACCATACCTATTATTTGGTAAATTGACTTTTTTTTTTAATGGGAATCTTGCAAGAAATTTTTGTCTCCATTTTATCAGTGGAGGATATAATTAAGAACAGAATTAAACATTGTAAGGAATGGTAACTCAATTGAACTGAACATTTTCAGCTGGGTTCCCAAAAGTGAAGGATTTCAGCTAGGTCGATAAAAGAATTTGGGCAGAGAATTGTGGTCTGAAGAGCCTTCAAGTGCTCAGTGGGACTGTGTTGGAAGCTAAAATTCCCTAGGTTCTGCCTTCTGTATTCAAACTCCAAGATCACCTTCTTCCCTAAATACATAAATTACAAGAGGGAGTGAGATCAACCTCAGATAATCCTAGAAGAGAAGAAATGGGCCCTCCTGTGAGAAGCAAGAAGACTAATTGTGCCGTGAGTAAGCTAAAAGCTGCCTAATAGCAAAATTTAATAGAAAAAGTACAAAGGCCTCTTTTACCCATCAATATGTGTTTAATCATAAAACAAAATATACAGGCGGGTTAGCTGCCAGTATGGAGCATTATCTAGAAATATAGGTCATGTGTCTCCACATTTCTACTCAATGGACTTATACCATGTACAGAAGGCCCTTAGATTCATGCTGTTTGCCAAGTCTTTGAGCAGCTTACTTTCAGCAGAAACCAATCAATTTTATGAAAGCAAAATGCAAGTCATCCCAAATGACAAGAGGCCTAATGACAGACCATTGTCCTTTCCTCTGGTAATAACAATATTCCCCAAATCTTAGAATTAAATTGAAATACACATGTGTCCAAATATTTAATTTCTCAGAGTTTAAGATGGTTAACACCTATGGTTAAATACATAGGTCCCAATCAGTAACTGAGACCACACCCCTGTACAGCATTTTAAAAGGCAGATTTTAATTATTAATGCAGGGTAGATATAATTTATTGTTACCATTGGCACTCTTAGAAGCCATTTCATTAAATTTCAGGTATCAACAACAAAATGAGTAACGACCTAATTAAGTATAGTACAACACAAACTCTCAGTGGGTCTAAGTCTTGTATGTCATACAAGGCTGAAGAGCAGAGCAGGAAAAGGAGTCCCTGACAACAGTCACAAGATCATAAGGACCTGTCACCTCAGAACCATCAAGAAACTCAATACTGTTTTTTAAAATGGATGAAGCAAACCATATAATAATTTCCTTTCTCCCCTAAGGTTTAATATATTTTAAATGATGTATGTACAAAGAGGACTTGAATATAGATGCACTATTTTACTTAAAATTCAGATCCTGAATGTCTCTCTGTCTCCCCATAAGAAGCGTTAAATAAGCAACATCTTTAAATTGCATTTTGAGAAGGACAGGAAACAGCTTTGAGCAGCTCCGTTTCTCTTCTCTTCTTTGTATCTGGTGCTGATGGGCCGTTTGAGTACTTTCTTCCCTTTCACATGCTAAGACCATTGCAGAGGGGTCTCAGAAGCTTTGCACAAGCACAAACAGAATCACCCGATTTCTCCTTAGAGTGTCAGACAAAGCCCATCGAAGCTGCCTTTCTTTTTTTCCTGTTGTGCTGTACCTGAAATATTGCAACATTCTTAAGAGATGAGCTAAAGTTTGTGCCTGTTCTTTTGTTTGAACTACACCACCCTTTCTCAAGATTCAGCTTGTGCTGAAGTAATAAGAATGTACCCTTTCCCCCCATCCATTTGTGAAGAAAAAACAAAACAATACCATTATCTAGATCACAATGCATGTATTTCACGTATTTCACTTTCACCTCAGTCAAAGTGCCTAAGAAAACAAAACAAAAGAGCAATCTGCTTTCACGTGCAGAAGCAAGAGTGATACTGCAAGATGAAAAGAAGGGATTTTTTGTATACTATGTGAAAAGGGACAAAATTGGCAAGTTAAAAACCAAAAACCTGATAATTTTCAGGTTTTTCTCAGACACTACAATGTGATTGGCATTCCAAGCAATGAATTCTCGTTGATCCCCTGCCTGGTGGAGAAAGGCAGGTATACACATTTCCGGTCAGACAATTTAACAGTTTTGGGGATTAATCTCCTTTTATTCATTTATTTATTTGTTTGTTTGTTTGTTTGTTTGTTTATATTTCCATGAGTTTATTTTTTTAGCAGCGTGCTCTTCTGCAAAACCCTGATTCTAGATCAACTATTGCAACCTGAATGCATTTACAGTGAAAGTTGTGTGAGAATTCTCCCTGGGCTTCTGGGAATGCCAGATTGATTTGTGTTACTAGTGTTTAGTAGAGCAGTAGGTTACTACAAAAAGTGGTTTTGAGATACGATCTCCAGTCGAAATCCATAGCTGTAGGGAGTGATACTTTGAACTAGGTATTTTTCCTGCATTTTGGGACCCTTGGATTGCCATCAATAGTCAAAGAGCACATAGTCCTAAAGAAATCCTAAGATGTTTACACTAAGTAGATGGGGAAACTCAATGCAGGCAAGTTATTAAATTAAACGTTAGAGCATTTTAATTTTTTAAGATATTATTTACTGAAACCTGGGGTAAGAGAATGCAGTGAACTGAAAATACCAAGCAAGGGACAAAAATCTGTTTGACAAATCAGGTCACTAAGGAACTCTCTGAGGCTTTAGCTGTTGAAAAGACTTAATTTTTTAAGACAAGCTTTTTTTCCATCATGCTGCAACATAACCTTTTCTTTCTTTCTCCTCTGTCCCACTCAAGCTGCTATACTTTAGGATCAGTTCACTCTGTTGAAAACCCATTGTAAAAATGTCAGGGTTCATATAGCTCATTGCTATAGATGACCTTGTAGTACTCTTTGCTCTTACATCACTTCTTTTAATTTCACCTTCCATTAATCATCCTTATTTCTCTCTAGTTACAATGCATCTATTATACTGTTGTTTGATTTTTTTTTTTCTTTCCTCTGAAGCTTCCTGGTCTTGGGCTTTCTAATATTTTCCTTTTCTTTTTTCCATTTTTTCTTCTTATATCATTTACTCTTCTTTTCCTCAGACACAATTATGTTTTCTTACAGACAATACTTGTAACAAGTGTTTCCTTTAAAATTTGTGCAAAACTTATTTATGCTCAGTAGGTCAATCTACAATACAGACTAGTTCTTGGCAAAGTTATTGCTATATAAATTGTACTTCATCCTGCCTTACTTATTTTCATAGAGATTCCCCAATGTGAAGCCGAATCCTTTGTTATCCTCACCACACTTCCCACTTAGCCTTCTATTTCTAAGCCATTTTTATTTTACTCATCTTATTATATGTACTTTCTCAATTTGTATTCTTGAGGAAACTCTCTTGGAGTTTTCTTTTCTAGTTAACCTAAAACACCCTTCCAAATCATATTCTTTTAAACATCTTGCTTCTTTCTGTTATTCTTTCACTGACATATGTTTTACTAGGTATTTAAAAATTTATATCTACAATTTTGTTACACTTTAAAGCTGTGTTTTTTCTTGCTCCAATTCTAACTATCCCTTCTATACTTAAATGCCATAGTCTGACATTTTCCTTGCCTTTTTAGTAGTTATTGCATCTCTTCTTTTAGCTAAACAGAGTTTAATTTTTGCTTCTAACTCTCTGGTAAAAGTTCACTGTGTTTGTTCTCAAAATCTGAAATAAAATTATGTATTTTTATTAATTTCCTAAATATATTGTTAATATTTCTTCTGTATGATTAAATTGAATTCACATATATCTACCAGTGGACAAATACCAGTCAAAAAATAAAATGAAGGAGTAAAATATATGAGATTGTACATTTCTTTTTAAATTGTTGCAATTCAGAGACTATCTTATCTGATTCACATCCTATTTTTAGAAAAGATTTTCATCAACCCCAAATTTAGCTCAATATTAGGGCACAAATTCAGAAGAAGCTGTAAGAGTGCAATTGGAAATATGTGCTCCCTTTCCATTGTATAATAATCTTTAATTCAGATGATTTTGGTTTTATACTTATGATTTTCATCCCCCTTGAGCAACATATAACTATTTTTCCCTGCTAACCTCCTAAATATCAGTGTAAGATTTTGATCATAGTGACATAAAAACTCAGTGTACTATGTAATTTATTTTCCATCCTGAAATTGAGAAATCCTTTTTAATATTGATACTCTGACCTATAAATATATCACCTAGAAAGTACCTTGCAAACATTTTCTTCCTTCACATAGTCAGTCTTTTAAAATCAATTTGAATCTTTTGTTTAGCAAATAATAAATAGAACTTTCTTGATTACAGAAAAGATTGCAGCATACATCTAATGTGATGCTTAACCCAAGTGTGTTTTCCTTCCTTTTTGCAAATTTTAATTATCCTTGTCCTATTGCAAGTCTAGTTACTCCCCGGTCTGCCTACATGATTCAATTAATATCACCTTATATAAAAACACAAGCAGTTTCATTCTACCTTATGTTTGATGATTTTCCTTCTTCTGATTCTCCTGCCACATAACAGCCATTATTAATGATCACTTCTTCAGTGCCACATTTCCTGGAGGTTTTAAAGTGGTTACTTTCTCAGCACCCTCCCTTAAGAAGCTTTTATGTGGTTCAAATTCCATTGCTAACTATCATGCTATTTCTAACCTTCTATTTCATAGTAAAGTTCTTGAAAAGATATTCTGTTCTTAACTTCCCAAATACCTTGTTAATAATAATCTCTTTGATTGTTTCCAAGTAGGGTAGATTTTCATCTCCAGCATAGAACGAAACTGTTCTATTCCACTTACAAGAGTTGAAGATCTCTTGAAATCTTACCTAGTGATCATAGTTCTTTTCCCTCCTCATTATTTTAGATGACAGTATGGCATTTGGCAATAAGAACTTAATATTTTATTACAGTATTACAGATCATGAGGTATTTCCAATTCTTGACAACTTCATTTTAATGGCAACATTTTTTTCTCTAGTTGTTATTTGTCTCTTTTTTTTTCTGTTGCCATTTTATTTTATTAACTTTTGTAACATATTTTATCTGTTAAACTCCTTTTTTTTTTTTTTTTTGTCTTCTTAATTTGCAAAAGTCCTGCAATTACTGGAATAATATTATAATGGTAATAACATCACACTTTGACATTTGAATTTTTAATTAAATTACTGATCAACTCTTAACTACAGTGTTTTTACCAAGTGCTACTCAGAGATGCTAAAGAAGTTCAGCCATTGATCTGAGAACTTAATTTTGTATAAGCTACTGTCATTTTCATACACTTCAGGAACAGCTTGTGTTCCTCAAAGAAAATTCTGCAAATTAACATACTGTACTTGCATGTCAGCTCTCTTGCACAGCTAATTAAATATTTCTCATGTGCATTACAGATGATGACTACTTCAGTTTATGTTTCAGAGATGTTTTCCAACATTCTGTGATTTATTTATAGGTATATCTATGGCACTAATCATTGGAGTATTTGAGCACATAGAAATGATTAAAGATACATCAAAATTGCTTCTGGAAGGTACCACTTTTCTTTCTCTGCTTTGAAGCTGTTTCTTTACCATAATCTTCTGGAGAATGATTCCTCCTGTGTTCAGTGTCATTACTACATACCTATTGGGGAATGCCAGTTAATATAGATATGCCTTGTACTGAGCTTGAAAGTCATGTGAAAGAGGCTCCACTTGTTTGGGATCAGATTTGTAGGAATTTGTTTCTTATTATTGGCCTGTCTCTGAGAATGTCCTCCTTTCCATTGTCACAAGATGAAAGCCGGGGATCTATCAGCCAAGTATCCCAAATGAGTGTAGCAATCACACTGGGAAATTGTGAAAGACAGTGCTTGAGATAAGTGGGCTTCAGCCTTTCATATGTTTGATGAGGGAAGGGAAAGGAAGGGAAGGGAAGGGAAGGGGGAGGAAGAAGCAGGACAAGGTTTTCAAGATACGTACTTTTATTACAAAGAGCTCTCTGGTTTCTCTTTATCCTCACATAGACTTCAGTTCCATTTTGAGGCAAAATTATTCTCTATTAATATTTACAGAATCAAGATTTTGACCGCAGTGCTTAGGTAAAAGTAAAACCTATTTAAGGAAGTTATAGACAATGTTAAAAATTAATTCCTCAACTAGGTCTTGTGATGATAATTGTCTACTTCTGAGCACATTGTCTCGAGGCAAAACAGAACTAAAACTCAAGTATTTTTCCCCTCTCTGAAAAAGACTACATAAATTGTAAATTTAAAAAAAATTATTATATTTATATCTATTTTTAAGTTTTCGTATTTATTTTCCCCTGCTGGAAAACCTGCACTAAAATTCTATCTCAGTTATGGTCCCTCTGGAGTTTCCATTTCCCAAAAAGAAAAAGACAAAAATTTTTGACCAGGAGTTGAATTTTACTTGTATACTGTGTTGCAACTTTCTTGATGAAGAGGGAAAAAAAACCTGATAAAGCTCAAATCTGGTTGTGTGTAAATTTCTTTTGACTTATCAGATTACAGATTTTGCACATGGGCTGCAGAAGGTGTGCAGGCAAATCAATGACTTTATACTAAAGTCTATAGGACCCCAAAATCACTTCAAAATTTTTCAGGATACTATTTCAGCGTGGCAGACAAGCGGTCACAAGAAAAAGAAGCAGTAAAGTTAAGCAGATATTGCAGACAGATTTGCAACAGTATTTCTTCCTACTATTTTCCCATGCCACAGCTCAGTGGACATAGATGCAAGATTCCATAGTTTTAATGAACACTTAACATGCTAATGTGGCAGCAGATGAGGAGACCTTTTCAAGAGGCAGTTGCTGTAGAGACCTCAAAAACAAAGTTAAATTCCGGTGATGAACCATAGGTATAATATAAGCCATTACAATTTAGAGGACCTCTGGACAAAAGGCAAAACAACATGAACTCTTGTTAAGTTTATCTTTGAAAAGATAAGCCAAATACAAATTTTATTCAAACATATAAAATATGGAATCAGTTGGAGTGGATTGTTCTGTTTCATTTTCAAAAGGGCAAACCTGTACTGGTTTGAGATTTTGCTCTTTGTTAGGCTTTTTTTTTCTCTAGAAGCTTTAACAACATGAATAGGAAGTTATTTATACTTCTTATTCACAGGTACCCCAAAATGAAATAGCATTCTTTCCCTACTCCTGCTTCAAGAACCATACAGCTCGTATCATTAATATAACAAAAACTGTGTGTAGGAATGCATAGCAAAACAGTTTACTTCTTGCAGCTCTACATATTAGATAATGGCATCACAGATTCACTGCAGTAAAAATGTGTTGAAAAGAATGTAGTATATCACTTTCAAGTTTGCATTATACATAAAAAGTATGACAGAATCAAACGCACTATTAGAAAAATGAGCCTATAATCTGAGCTAAAGGGAACACCTGAACACAAGGAGTTTTGTTTGGCGGAACATCCAAAACCTGTTTCTTGCTGATAGTTCTGTGCTACAAGGGCCTAAGGAGATTGATTCTTCATAAATTAGTGAAACTTTGCAGAGGCAAATGCAGTTTTGCATGGGTGAGAATGGGGAGAAGGCAGATGAGAAGACAGCCGGTTCCGACTGGGGTGTGTCCTGCTGTGTGTCACTGGTCAGACAGCAGGACAACAGGAGCCTTTGCACAGCCAGCCTGGCCTCCGGATCTGTGCAGAGGTGGCCTGAATGGCACTGGTGGGGAGTGAGTAAAGTGGCTGTGCTATTGCCACCCCTTTTCCTCCCTCTGGAGCAGCCATTATTTGCTGTTGGGGGCAGCAGAGTATGGTGCAAAGCTGGAAAGAACGTGATTACTCTAGGGAATAATTTAGAGTGATATGTCAGGAGTAGGATTGGTAAGTAAGGAGGCAACCTGGAAAGAATCCGGGTAAAAAAGTTTTTGCAGAGCTCTAGTAAGACCTGAAAAAAAGCTCTTTCTGGGATCTAGTATTTCAGGGGCAAGTGTTAACCTGGAAAAGGCAAGCACAATTTGTGGGAAAGAGACAAGGAAAATGGCATGAAATAGCAAGTACAAATGATTACACTCCATACAGTACCTGGGGAAAAAGCAAAAAGGGAAGAAGCCTGAAGTATAGAAAGTTTTGTGTCATACTAAACACAGTAGGATACATGTCCTTCTGGAATGGGTGAAAGAGAGTAAAATTTTACAGGAAAAAAAAGATTGCAAAATAGCTTGTCTAAGAATTAGAGAATTCTGTAAAATATTTGGACTGAGAGCAAGAGGCATTTTTATTTGCACTAGAATACTGGTGTGCTATGACTTGGAAGGTTTATACGGTTTTTTTATTAATACAGGAAGTAGAAGGACATATGGTGGTTCACAGAGAGTGAGTTCAGAAAGAATCAAATCAAACTCAAGGGAGTAAAATTTCTTTTTAAAATACAGGCACAGACATACACAAACACAGACACACACAAAGCATTGCCCAGGAAAAAATCCCTCACTAATATTTTACTAATATTTTTTGGCACTAAACTGTTTAGGTCTGATACACATATTTTAAAATTTATTGTGGCATAAGTGTACAAAAAAAAATAGAAATTTCTGCTAAACAGTCACACCGAGAAACTGCTAGATACCAAATATTATCTGTATGAGCACCCTTTGTTAGGAAAATATGAGGGTTTTGTATTGCATTTGCAGATACTGCACTTCAGTATGCTCAATTATCTGGTCTTAACAGCAGCATACTTTATTTTAATATCAACCTTTTACTACAGTCAGCAAATATTGTGTATTTTGTTTAAATTGACATGTCATATGTTATTATAAAATATGAAAAGGAATGATTGGGTTTTTTAGAGTTAGGCAGAATAATTTTACTGTGGTTTTGCTCAAATGAATAGCATATTTTCTTTTAGAAAAGCCTCAAAAAAACCTATGAGAAAATAGAGCAACCAATAAAACAAACGTTAAAACGTGAAATATGAACTAATGATTAATTGTTTACATTTTTATTAAATTACTTACAGATCTGACTGCATCTTAACCTCCTCTTGGACTAGAAAATATAAATAATCTTTTTATGAGATGGTTGATAACTGAGATAATACAGGTATCAGTTTCCATGCATATTTACAAATCTCCTTTGCACTCTGTATACCACTTTATGTGTGCTAGCCAAAACTGGTTGTCAAGATTTGTGTTTAAAACAATAACAACTGAAAAAAAAAAAAAGTGGCATTCTTTAAGGGTCCTCATTGACTGTGTTTTATTAGGCAATTATCTGAATGCTGAACTCAAGAGTAAATGGGAGTCAGTCATCACAATCTCCTCATGAAATGAAGACAGTGAGATTAAAGCTGAAAAATCTACTATACTATTGAGTGTAGTTACTGACTGTATCATGGAATCAACAACCAAAATACAGTGTAAAAATAGGCAGAGATTTTAAGACAAGCATAACTTCCAGTTGCCTGAATGTAGTTCTAAAATTTCATTCCATCATCTGCTTTTTGTTCAAATACTGGGCAAATAAAGACATTTCTTGTGAAAATAGTAGCTGAAGAAATGTTACTGAATTATTAATTGATGTGACATTTACTCTAGTCTAATATCAAGAAAGTTCTTTCTTGCTGACTTGTTTCACTCTGGCAAAGCTGTATATATTTGTTATCACTAGAAGATGATTTGAAATTCTTTTACTTCCAACATTTATGTGCTAGAAAGATTGGTAGCTCACAATATCTTCCTAAAGATGAGACATTTCTACATGATCCAGTTACTCGCTCTTCTAGATATTTTAAAAAGCAGAGAGAATAAAAAGTGCTGTGGCAGGGGGCAGGCACAAGGACAGAATGGTGATTGTTATGGAAAACACAAATCCATGATTTCTGCATGAGATAATATTCCCAAAGGACTGGGAAGTAGTAAGCAAAAAATTGAGAAGCCCTAAAAATAAGCAAAAATGTATCATTGTCTTTGGAAAAAAAAAAAAAAAAAAAAAAGAGAGAAGGAAAAGGATGAGAAAACAATTTTTGAAGAGCAAGTTGTCAAAGATAGGAAAATAAGCCTTTCAAGTATGCCTTATTTGCTGTTTTTGTTTGCATACTGTTTCTCCAAATTTTCTGCTGTAGTTGTTTACTAGTTTTGAGCAGTGGCCCAGTATGATTTATTCTTTAGTACTCATCCATTCAAATTTCTGTATTCACTAATATATTGATAGGTTTTCCTTCCAGATTGGGCTGATCATTCAGATAAAAGTGATATTTTTCTAGAGACAGTCACGTATTTTCCAGTAGAATACATTTAATTTTATTTCTGTAATAAAATTGATCATGCCCTCAAAAACACCATAGGCTTGTTGAGCTTGTCTCTTACTCATGACTTTAATTCTAATAGATCTCCTTTATCCCAGAAGAATTTGTTGTTGATAGGGATTTTGTTTGTAAAGAACTTCAGATAAGTGTGTGTTGAAAGATGTTCCCACACAGAGTGTTCTGTTTAGGAAACATTTTCATTTTAAGGATTATCACACCATTGGGAATTCTGAGCTTTGTACACTTATAATCAAATCAACCCTGCTTCCTCTGAAAGTTTTCATCTCTCAGAAATATCCCTTTTGAGATTCATACTAGTGATTTCATCCACAGAGATTTTTTACAGTTAAATTAAATCTTTACGAAAGTGGTTTTTCCTCACTGGAGAGAAGAGCTTGAAGGAACAGAAGAAGTAATGCTCTTATATGTCCATTTCTGTCCATTTGAGTAGAAAGTGCATGAAAACTGTTTGATTTCCCTACAATCTTTCCATACAAGTGTTGTACTCTGGAAATAGTTAGGAAGTGTATTGCCTTATTTTCATTTACTACTTCCAGTCTAGTATAACTACTGCCACTGGTGGCCCAGAATTTCAGTCCAGGTCTCAGTTAGTGAAAGTATTGCATGTAAGAATACCTTAAGGCACAGGTAGGGGATTTTTCCAATAAAAAACACCACTGAAATCTCCCCCATCCCTCCCCAGGTAGAGATATTTGTAAAAACAGCTATTTCAAATACACATGTGGTTTATGTTATTTTTGTACTATAGTATTTTAAAGAAAACTCTACCATTAATTCTTGCATGCTACCTGAGAAATAATTTAGGCTGATGAAGATACCAATCAATAAGGGAAAGGACAGAGAAGAAAGGAAGAAAGGCAGGAAGGAAAGCAGGCAGGAAGGCAGGAAGGCAGGAAGGAAGGAAAAGACATACAGATCCTACAGATCCTTCAGTAGTATGGAAACTGCAGTGCTAACATCAACATTGTAAAAACTTTATTTATCCACCAAAGCAGAGAGCAATCTTTAGACAAGAAGCAGTCACTTCAAAACAGTTTAAATACTTATATTATCCAACTCAAAATATTAAGTATTTTGTTATCAAAAATGTCCCATTGAGACAGTCTAAAACCATTGCTACTAGTTTGAAGAGAAATCAGGCTTTCTCCTACATGTGACACCACCACAAGTCATGTTGCATTCTTTAAGTCGCTAATTGTGTCTATGCACATCAAGGTGCATTTTAATTAATTTTCCAACATAATCACAAACTGTGATGTGACTAAGTCCTTTATAATTCACCTTGCTGTTCATTCAACTAATTTTTTTTGCAAAGTAGTTTTCTTTTCTGCAACACACTCTTACCACTCCTTAATATCAACAAATATTACATTGTCTTTCTCAAATTTCAGTTTCTCTCAAGTATAAAATTAGCTACGTTGCTCCTTAATTTCCCAATACCAAAGAGTGCTGAGAACCTTCAGTTGGATGAGATGTAAAAGGAACAGAGAAGACTCAGCCTGTTGGAAAAATGAGCCCTCTAAATATATTTGAACTTATATTTGACATAAATTTTCCTGTCGTGCCACCAATTGTTCAGTGAATACAAAAAAGGAAAAAAAAAAAAGAAAGAAAAAGGCATAATTCCTCTTGACATTATTTTCTCAGGTTCTGAACATTGATATGATTTCATTGCACACCTTAATCACAATAAAAAGCACTGTAAAAACTTGCACTGTCCACTTCCTTAACTGAAATTTTGTTAAATTCTCCAGAGATTCTTTCTGTAGATGAAATCCTGCTTAGACTTCTCCCGCAATGCTGATTAGTTTCACTAGTTTGTTGCAGTAGACCTACTCTGACTTTCAAAGTCTCCCCACAGAGAATTGAGTAGGCCCTACCAAGATTCTCTTCTCAGATATCTCACATGGAGCTAAGAACAAGAGCAAGATCAAATGCCATAAAAATATTATGATCAGTTTTTATTTTGCCCGCCACATCCCAGCCTGATTTATGGTGTAATACAGGCAGATTGTCCAAATAAAACCCAACAAACCCAGAGCCTGTTTAATATCTCTTTTTACCCTCATCATTGGCTTCTCACCTGACATAAGCCCAATCCAACACTGAATATAAAATTACTGGTGGTATAATGGCCTTCTCTGTAGTGCTCCTTCCCACAAAACTAAAATGCTATATGTATGGGGTCTTCACAGCATATAGGAAATATACTGCTATCTTCATTTTATAACATCAAATGCATAAAGGAGCATCAAAATAAACCACTAAGTTTGGGTGCTCTACCTGACAGGTTGAGTTTTTAGCAATAATAGCATTTGTCTAAAATATCATGTTCTCACAATACAGTTCCTCTTAAATTACTTGCAGCTAAAAGCTCTCTTAGTTCTGCAGATAGGAGCAAAAGTTCCTCAGATTGGATAAACTCTATTGACAGCCAGCTGTAAAAGGTTTTGCTTTAAGGAAGTTCTCAGAACAACTTAATTATTTTGTAGTGAATCAAATTCTACAGAGAGGCCTTAACACTGAGACCACTTTTCTTTTCCTAGATTGTCCGTTTTTGTTCTTATTTCTTGCTGTGAACAAGGCAAATTTTTGCCTCTGAACAGGGCAAGATCCATTCATATGTTTTATACACTATTGTGTCATGAGGTTGTTTGGCTATAACTGTTTTCAAGATCTGCCTGGAATAAAAATCAAAACAGTAGAGAAAACAGAAGTCCTCCATTTCTAACTGGTAACCTATTTCAGTGTGACGCTTCTGTGATATTGGAACATTTGATTTATAGTACCCTTACTAATATTTCATTTTCCCAAAACATGAGGGAGGAAATAGTGTTTTTCCTTTAGAGGCATTATCAGCTTCAGCATAAAGGAAAGGCAATTAGACAATTAGAGTGATAAGTAGATTTGGTCATATGTTTCTATTGATTAAAGAAACTGTGTCCCAGAATCATGAAGAAAGCTCTAGACTCATTAAAAATCATCAAAGAAGACCATAGCAGTGGTTCTCTACCAACCATATGAAGTTCAACAAGGAAAAGTGCTGAATTCTCCACCAGAGATGGGGCAACCCTGGATGTACACACAGACTGGGGAATGAGATGCTGGAGAGCAGTGCCGTGGAAAGGCACCTGGAGGTCCTGGTCAGCAGAAAGTTGAACATGAGTCAGCAGTGCCCTGGCAGCCAGGAGGGCCAAGTGTGTCCTGGGATACATCAGGCACAGCATCATCAGCTGGGCAAGGGAGGGGATTGTCCCACTCTGCTCTGCACTGGGGCAGCCTCACCTTGTCTTCTGTGTGCAGTTTTGGGCACCAGAATATAAAAAAAACCCCCTAAGCTATTAGAGAGTGTTCAAAGGAGGACAACAAAGATAGTGAAAGGCCTTGTGGGGAAGCCGTATGAGAAGCAGCTGAAGGCACTTGGTCTGTTCAGCCTGGAGAAGAGGAGACTGAGGGGAGACCTGATTGCAGTTACAACTTCCTCATGAGGGCAAGAGGATGGGCAGGCACAGATCTCTTCTCTGTGGTGACCAGTGACAGGACCTGAGGGCATGGCCTGAGGCTGTGTCAGGGGGGGGTTAGGTTGGATATTAGAAAAAGGTTCTTCACCCAGAGGGTGGTTGGGCACTGGAACAGGCTCCCCAGGGCAGGGGCCACAGCACCAAGCCTGACAGAGTTCAAGAAGCATTTGGATAATATTCTCAGGCACGTGGTGTGACTCTTGGGGATGTTCTGTGCAGGGCCAAGAGTTGGATTTGATGATCCTTGTGGGTCCCTTCCAACTCAGGATATTCTGTGATTCTGTGATTCCACAAAACACAAAGAAAGGCCAGCAGCAACAAAAACTTTATATAAAAAAAAAAGTTGCGGGCATGCATAAAAATTATATCCTGACCTTTTCAATGATCAGTTTATGTCCAGAAGCATAAGAGCTGATAAAACTTATTTTTGCAATATAACTAGAAATGTTGTTATTGGCCATAAATTAATCTGGCCTTTTGAAAAATTCAGCGGTAATGTCTATATTCTATACTGTGTAAGCATTGTAAGTTTTAGAAAAGCAAAATGGCAAACAACTGATGAGCTGTGCAGTCATATTTTTCATAACGTTGTATTTCCAACATGACTTATTTATCATTGCTTTACTACTGCATAGAATAACAGAGTATAATGCTTGCTAAAATGTAAGTACTTATATAAACTCATCTATGCAGCACTTGCTTCTCCAATAACTATATTACTAGTACTGTACTAATTCCAGTATGCTGCTAAAATTATATCATGAAAGTAATTTGGAAATTTCAAATAGCACTCATAATGTTTCAAAGATATTTTCAATGCTACCTGTCATTCCTTTTAGCCTAGTAATAATGGGTTGGGAAATATCATCTGACATTAAAAATCTTCATGAAAGTGAAATTATGAATATAATGTCTTAAGCAGTTAGCCTTGGTACTTAAACACACATTTCAAGTTAAATTTTGTGCATGACTAGTAGGGGTTCTTTTTAATTTTTATTTTATACACTTCAAAAAACCTCTGGTCACTGTTCTGGTGCGCAGGTCTATCAGCTCCTTTTTCTTCTCTCAATTATGCAGAAAATGTCTGTTCGGGGGGTGCTTGTCTAAATTTGAAGTTGAATAGCCAACTCAACAGACTTAAACTTCAAAATAATAACATCAGAGAATCTTTTAAGATGGTCAGGGACAGCTGGAGAACATCTAGTTTAGAAAAGAGTCAGAATGTCTTCTCTAAACCCTTGATTCAGAAATCATAGCAGTAAGTTGTCTTTGTAAGGCTGAACCAACCCAGTTCTCTCAGCCTGTCCAGCTGCTGACTGCTTTGTAGGCCACCCCTGCACTCAGGACGGCTTGTCAAGGCTTTTCTTGTACTCACAGTTCTGGATTTTGTTTTAGTTCATGTGTATCCAAATTCTCTGTTAGTCACTTCTATTGCCTATATTTGGAATAATCTGGAAGGCAATGTGCAAAGCAGCTGCGTTAGAGTTACTTTGGACAGCAGTCAGTAGGTGCTTTCAGGGAAAGTGCACAAACAGTTTGCTGTAGCACTTTTGTTCCAACATGCAATTTTGTCTTGCTCCCTAAACACAAAGTATTGCATATCCAGATACAGAATATGTCCAGTTGCAGCAAGGACACAAGGCCAACT
Organism: Falcunculus frontatus; assembly: GCA_013398115.1. Taxonomy (NCBI): domain Eukaryota; kingdom Metazoa; phylum Chordata; class Aves; order Passeriformes; genus Falcunculus; species Falcunculus frontatus. The sequence goes on from VZRV01002667.1 coordinate 578,442, forward strand.
GAGCAATAGCCAGGAAAAAAGACATAAAGGAAGTGGCAGACTTGGTTCAAACCCTTCGTAAAATGGTGGACGCACATCTTTTACATCTTTCAGGACAAAATCCCTACAATTTAGAGAACTGTATGCTTCTTATTCAGCAACATAAGCATTGTAAGCTTGCAAGCATAGACTATTCACTTTTTGTACAATATTCATACTCAAAGAAGCAATAAATTAGCTTTTGCCTGGAAAGAGGAAAGAAGGTGAAGTGCAACACTCTACACAGAGCTCCATCAATGACAAATTCAAGGACTATGTTCTGTGTTTTGGTGCATTTTTGTACTGATATATAATAAACATCTTCTAGATACTCATATCAGGTTCCCTCATTAACATTAGACCACCTTAATTTAAGGGCGGAATAGGTACTGTAATCAAAAGCAGGTGTTTTGTGATTAATACAAATGAAAACAAAAGAGAATTAATTTGTGACATAAGCCTATATTAACTTTCCAGGCAAACTATTTTAAATAATACCTCTTCTGTGATTTGTAAGTGTATATAGCTAGACAGGGATAAATCTACAGACAGCTCTTTCTTTTAGACCATTTTTGAGCTCTTTTGGCAGTGACGCTCAAATGGGCTGTGTGAACAGCAGCAGCACAATAGTAAGTCAAAATCCTTTTACTTCACCTACTATTGGGGCCAAAAATTATATCTCTTATATGTAAATGGAAGTTCTATGAACATGAGTAATATGCCTTATTGCTAGGCAGCTCCTTTAAAATAATTCTGGAATTAATATCAAGGCAATTTGTAACATGGCAATGGGTGGAGTCACAGAATGAGGGTGAATTCCTCTTTCTGACTCAGTATTTCTTCCCAGGAATCAGAATTTTTTTTCAATAAAACTATACATGGTTTCTAGATCACCTACCGACTGAAGACACGGGTTTGCCATAAAAGCAACAATGACAGGCTCTAGAGCTACCTGAAGTCAAGTGGAATTGAGGGTGGGGTGTATCTGCATTAATTGAATCCATGGCAAAATGAGATATTAAAATTCCATTTTTGATTAGAAGTATAATCCAAAATTCTTTGTTACACAGCATAAGGTTTTGCAGTGGGAAGTAATTTCATTGTATTTTTGTATTTTGTGTTAGTTTCAGCTGCATGCAGTTGTTTACACAGAAGAGTCATAAGCAATGCTTAGCATGGAGCTTAGAGAGTTGATGGTAAAGCCAGATTTTGATGTCCCTTAACTGCTTTACAGACCGTTTTTAAAATCTGGCTTCAGAGATGCTTATGTAACTATATACAAGGACCAATAACGTCAGCATACCATAAGAACAAGTCACCATGGTTCAATTTCAAATACTGCTGTGCATTTAATAGATTCCTGCATGCTTTGGTTTTCTGTCCTAATAATGATTGTATTTTGGAGCACAAATTAGCAGATTATTATTCATAATTCACGTACTCAATAAAAAATGTTCATATTGCTTGAGACTTTCAAGTAAATTTTTTCTTTCCTCTGAAGAGTATACCAGAACATCTAAAAAACACACCCAGAAAATGTGGTTTATAGTCGGTCCAACTCTGCTGTTGTTTAGATCATCATTTTTCCTTCGCTGCTTCCCTGACACTTTCATGTCAGTCTGTATTCTCACAACAATAGGATTTTTGATTAGGGATTTCTAAACGGTATGTGGAAAAAAATCTAGGTTCCAAAATGGTATTGGTTTCTTGTTTCTATTTATTATAAATCAATTTTTAATAGTAGCTTGTAAGAGGTCTTATAGAGGACAAATAAGAAGAAAAAATGATATGCAACATGAATGCTAAAAACATTTACACAGAATTTTTTTAAAGAATAGGAATAAACAAAATTATTAGTAGGCAACTCTACTATAAAGTGTAAAGACGTTATAAAAGTTTTACTTTTTGCTTTACTTCATACCCCCATATAGTTTTAATTTGGTGGCCTTAGCTATGATGAATGCAAATAAAGTTTATTACTAAAGTTTCAGTTGCATTTGCTTTTACATATTGAAAAATAATCAAGAGAAATTATAGTCCTCTGGCACAAAGTGGATGGTGGACAAAATCTGTTATATGTATTATAAAACCAACCAGAAGTCTATATGAAATATCTTGAAAGTTAAACTCCAAAGGGAACAATAAGGCTAACTATTTCCCACATTTCAATTTCAGTATATTAGTGTAAAGTATCCTAGGAGGATTCAAAGGCTTCGGCTTCTTTTGCATTTTCAATTGTTATCCATAAACATACAAAAAGGGGGTTATACTTGATTTGATCTAGAGTGGATATAGATTAAAAAATATGAAAATCTTTAGTTCTCTCTTCTATGTTAACTTAAAAATGTCTTCTATATTCCAGTTCCAGGTGATTTTACCTTCTCTTAACCATGCAAAAGCTATAGTGTTTCAAAGCTGCAGATTAGTGATGGTGGCAGCTTATTCCTTTTGGTTATCTACAGCACCATCTTAGTGTCTTGAGGCATAAAAGAATATTATCTGTGTGACAGTTATGGCTAGAGCCATCTATACTGTTCATGCTATCAGCTCTCAAAGAGCTCAGAATAGAAATCATTCAGTTTAAGACATCTTCTGTAGTTTCATTAAAAGCTTAAAATCATGCGGTACCACAAGTTATGACTAAGGTTATATGAAAATTTCAGTAAATCTACGATGTGGAAAAGTATATATGCAGTTGGGGTGGTTAGCATAGGATTGCTAATCTTTTGTAAAGGCAGTTGACCATAAGCAAGACAACCTATAAATCTGCTTTCCTTCTTTACTTAATTTTCATCACAAATAATGTGCCACTCTGATTGCATGAAATCATCAGGAGTGTCTTCAATTACTGTGTGCAGCCTCTGATCAAAATGACTTCCTCTATTCTCAATCTGGGGGATGCTGGGGAGGAAAACGGGAGGAGGGGGGTGAGAAATGCACAGCTAGTTATGTATTACAAATGTCAGGTTACTGTGAAAGTGTATATATTCATATTTAATAATTTCTAAGCTGGAGTTGTGATTGCAATAATGGCTCATTCATATCTGCATTTCATTTAAATGCACTGTTTTGACTCACCGAACGTTTGTCATAGATATTATAGCTAAACTTTTTCACATGACCACTGAGGTAATGACAGCATTACATTACCAGAAAACTGCATGACTTGCTGATACTTCCATTTTCCTCAGCAGCTTATGAAATAATCAAAATGTGTGCATGAAATGGCGGCCTGTTCTGAATTTATTTTAATACAGATAGGCTTATACAGAGAAATGAAGAAGAGTGTAGGACCTCAGACACGAGAGACAATTCAGCACAAAGCTGAATTTTACTAGCAGGAAAGATGGATATATGGGTATTAGACTTTTCATAGCTATAGGAAGGATAATCTTTCAATCAGATTAATGAGAAAATATATTGCATGGGCCCTACAGCACTTTTTGCTTTCCAGGCTAATACGTGATTTAAATCCCAAAAGTACATTTTCAGCATTACAATATCCTTTGATAATAATGTCGCTTGCACAAAGACAGATAAAAATAAAACAGTCCCCCTTGATTTCCCATTTTAGATTTGAAGTATATTTTCTGTTCTTTGCCTGCAATGAAGTGAATTCTATTGAGAAGAGTCACATTTAATAAGACAAAGGGAATTTTCTAATTATGCTACCTGTCAAGATTTGAATCTATGGGATTGCAACTGCAATTGAAGAAACAGAGGAAGCAATTGCATATAGTCCAGTTTACTTTGGTGTATGATTACTATTTGCACTTAGATATTGCTAAATGTAAATCAAGCACACACACAGAAGCATGCTTTGAAGTAAACACCAAAAGGCAAGTCTCAAAATGGATTTTATAGTCCTTATTTCAATTTTCAGTATGCAATTTCCCAAGCTTTTCTAATTTATCTATATAAAAATAGTGGAAACCTGTGAAAATGAAATACTTTTAAATAACTCTGAGTCACACAAATATACAGTGGTCCAAATGGTAAATATAATTAAAGCATGAATTACTAATGGTAAGAATGTATACACGTAATTATGCTAGGTTAAGCATTTATGCATCTTTCTGGGGGAAAGCAAGTATTATAGTGGTGAAGAAAAACAAAAACCAATTAAAATTAATGCAATATTAAAAACAATCTTTCCATACAGTTTCTTATATTTTTTACACAGTTCATATAAGAAACATGCAAACATTAAAGTAAATCTTGCTGTTATAAATGGAGGCCTGAAAGTTATCAAACGCTGTCCTTTCAGGGTCTCTGGGGAACTGTTCAATGTGCCCCACCAGACATTACTCTTATTTGCAGCTTTGCAGTCTTGGAAACACTATGGCACATTAGACAAGGAAAATAAGTATTGTGTTCTTGATGGGTGTTCTTCATATTACAAATTTACACAAATTTGTGATACACAATCAATTATTGTAAACACTTAATACAAATAATAAATTAGTTCTTTAAGTGTCTGCACCAAATTTTGGGTTTTTTTATTAAAGCAATGTCTAGTAGAATAATGCAGATTATGATCGTGGGCAAAAAAATTGGCATAATCAACAAGCCTGTTGGAGGATCTTTTAATCGTTTTGCATATGTGTTTATATATATGTGTGTGTGTGTGCATACACATATATGCAAGTGTAAATATTCATATGCATGCAAATGCATATGCATATAAATATATATGGAAATACACACATCCACACACACACACAAAATCTATTGCAAAATATGGTTTATTTGGTACTGAAACACAATTGGAGCTTATTTTAAGTCATCTGGTTTTATGCAAGTTGCAAACAGACTTTTTGACTATTCGGTTTACATCTCTATTTAGCTGCTTCTATGGTATTTATTCAGAGAGGAAAGAAAGATGGCCACATCACTTTTTTTTCCATAAAAACATTTAAGCTCTGTAGATGTTTTTTAATAACTCCCAAGTGGTGTCTTTTTGAGCACTACTATCAAATATCTTATTACTAAGCTGCAGCTTTAAACATTTACAGTAGGAAGACTACTAAAAATTCATAAATGATTTCAGCATTCTAGTCTGGCTCAGGTTTCTGAATACATAAATATGCAGCATACTCAGTTCCAGACCAAATATTTGGTGTCATCATCCACCCATATGACAAGAGGAAAGCATAAAATTCGTAGGGCTGCAATCTCCTTTCCCACCCATACCATAGGAACTTCAAAATATTGAATTATAGATGTGTTAGGCTGCTGATCTGCCAGGGCTCTTCCACCCTACAAATGGTGTTAGCATTTCCACATGTCTTCCACGTTTGTAATTGGTCATTCAAACAGGAAATGATGGGACCAAAGATAGCTTAATTCAGATAAGTGCCTTTTGTGGGCCAAATTTTTCAAAAGCAGGCATGTTAAGTTGCAGCAGAAAAATTATGCTGACCCTGTGATCCTGATATAGGGTAGATCTTTCCCATCTTCAGCATTGTCCTTTCAAAGGAACACAGAAGGTTCATGTACTGAGCTTCTTGCCCTCTGTCACTTCTGAAGCCTCCTCTCCTTCATGCAGAGATCAGAGAGATTTTTGTACCTTGCTGTACAAAAACACCCATGAAGTGACCTTAAAAGGAAACATTGAGAGCAGGGTTGCAGAGGCTTAGAGCTTCACAAAAGCATGAGAGAAGGAGAAGATGCTTTTTAATGTGCTTCCCCAATACTAGTTGTTCATGGAAGAGGGTCTTTTTTGTCTTTTTTTTCCCCAACTATCACTTGATTTCTGTGGCCGCTATATCTATATATTTCCATTCAGTGGACAGGAAAACCATTCAGTTTCTTCAGTATTTATGAGCCTGCCTCTCAAGAGGACTGGTAGGAGGTACTCCTATCATGCGCAACACCACAGAAAAGTAGAATGAAGTCACTCATTCAGTGAACTGCTGCTTGTCCCATGAGTATTCCCTTGGGATTCTGTGAAAACTCTGTGAATTTGAACATGGTCAAGATTAGACTCAAGATTATTGGTGTCTGTACTTCTGCAGATACAAAACACTTCCTCAATGCAGCTGAAAATTCCTTAGCCCTTCTCTCTAATTACATGTGGACATAGGTTTTTCATACAGTGTTTGCCTCAAATTCACAATTTTGCAGGGAAATACCACTCAGTACCTTGCAGAGGAGCATCTTCAAAAGCAGTCGTGAAGATGTCACAACTTATATATGGGGTGAGGACCCCATATATATGGGATGGCCAAGATCAATATTTTATTTCTTAAGAGAAGTCTGTGCAGATTGCATGACAGTGTAATCCCAGGTCTATAGTTTGCATATATTTAAAAAAAGAATTGTGCAGCATTTTAGGAATCATTAGGATTAAAGGCACCATAAAATGCAAAATAATATTTAAACGTATGAAAAAATGTAAAGGACAGAAACACTGAAGCAGGTCCTGTAGTTATTTCTAGCTAAGCAAAAGGAAAGGGCATTGAGCAGATTACCTCCCACTAAGCCTGCCTTTCAGGTCTTGTGTCCTGAATGTATTCAGGGTTAATTCTCTACTTCAAAAGAGGTGGTATTGTTTGCATAGCAATGCATTTCCTTCCTGGTCTCTGTCTATTCCCTTTTGTACTGGTGGGACTCTGTGCAGATGGCTTGATGTCCCTCTCCAGAGTGAGCGAAAAAGGCTCATCAGAGCAGACACAGCAGCCTTTCCTCAGATCACCAGATGCCTCAGCCTTGTAGTTGCAGAGAGATTTTCAGTCTCCCTTCTTCAACTGCACATGCAAAAAAGGTGTTCCCTACTCTTGAAAATAAACAAAATCACAGAAGTTTGGAGTGATCCTTTCCATTATGGCTCCAGAGATGCAAGGAGCTGAAATTTGGCATCCTTGATCTAGCTGTCGAGTCTGTTGTTTGAACCTCCCAGCTGGCTTTGCTCCTCCTCTACTTCTGCATCGTGAAACTTGCCCAGCCTGAAGACTTCAGAGTCCACCTCTGATTCTAGTAGGAAAAAACAGTTTGTGCACTATAGGCCTGATCTCTCAAGCTTCCTTAGTCTCATGAAGGAAGTGCAACTGTCCTCAAAAGTAACTGCCCAGAGCTGCAGATGTCTGTTCTGGGAAGGAAAGGCCAGTAAAGCACCAGCATGATTTTTCAGACACAAAGCAGCATCCAAAGCATTCAATAGTGGCAGTGGTGGAAGAACGGCTACACCAGCCTCTCACTAACTTGTCTTCTATGTTTCCTGCAGAGGCACTAAATATTAGAGATCTTTTCTGGCTAAGGCGATTAGAAATCTTAAAAGAGAATCTAGTTTTCTTCGGTTTATTGTCTTTTGTCATTTTGTGGCTTGCAGCTTACCTTTAATTTAGTGGCTTTTTTGGTTCCTTCAGTAAAGGTATCTCCGTTATGCCTTTAAAAACAGATATACTGGGCTCCAAAATTTTTTGAACTTCAGGTGTTCCAACAGGACCTAACATCAGATTTCTTATGGAACTAAACACTCAGACATATAAAATGAAAGAATTACAAACTTTAACAAAGGCATAGTGAAAATCAGGGTTCTACTTCATGTTTTCAATTCAGTTACAAAGAAGAGACCAGGTATTCTTCCATTTGGATCCTCCTGTAACACTTTAAGAGGCTGTGTACCAAGAAAAAATATTACATGAAACCTATTTAGGTTCCAATATCCAGGATATTTTCCCTAGATAATGGAATTGAAATATGGTTTTAGTGTTGACATTGTTTGCAAATTACTTGGTGGGAGAGGCACAAAAGGAAGAAAAAGACTAATTTTCATGCCCATCTTGTTGACTCTGTTTATTATCTCTTCAGGACTGCAGAGCATGCCTAAGGAAATATGGTTGAAAGGCAGCCCTCACCAGAGCAGGAACATACTTTTAAGCTTGTCCTTATGAAAATTATTTTCCTTGGTCCCAAACGTCACCCAGGAGAAGTTTCCTACAGTAAAGAAAGCTATTCAAAACCGCCATATGTGGCAGCTACTCAAGTCACCTAAGAAGTGACCTGGGCTTAATTGTAGTGTAAGGTCTCAACGCCAATTCTAATTATTATGTTTTACATGACAAACGCAATATTCAACTATTTTGCTGATGAAGGCGCTTTTGGAGACCTAAAGACATTTACATATTTGGGCTTTGATTAAGTTTACTTCATAGTAGCTTGTATGCTGCTGTGTTTCCTATTTGTGATCAAAACCATGTGGATACCATAGAAATGCCTCAGTTATTGCTGGACAGTGTACAATGTCCACGCCTTTTCTGTTTCTCAGCAAGCAGCTGGGGGTGCACAAGAAGTTGTGAGGAGACACAGCTGGGATAGCTGAGCCCAGGTGACCAAAGGGACATTCCATACTAAATGGCTTCATACTCAGCAATAAAAGCTGTGGGGAGGAATAGGTAAAAATTTGGAGTGATGGCATTTGTCTAATCATTACATGTGATGGCTAAAAATCTGGGAAGTTGTGAATTAATTTCTTATTTTGCTTTGCCTACACGTGCAGCTTTTGCTTTATCTATTAGACTGCAGTTGTTTTGGGTTTTATCTCTTCTTTACCCTTCAGATTCTGTCCTCCATCCCACTGGAGGGCAGTGAGAGAGCGTGTGGGTGAGGCTGAGCCACCCACCAGAGTGAAACCTCAACACTACACTACCTGTCAGGTACTGTACTCTGGCAATAGTATCTGTCAGGCTCCTTACTCCAGTGGCAGATGCTGTGACATGATTCCATGGCAATTGACGTTTGAGTTAGTTACTTACTCTGTATGAGAACATTTCTGGAGCCAAGCTTACTAAATTTCTGTGGAGAACATATTAGAAGGTAAGGACGTTCAGCTCTTTCCAAGTAACACAGCAAATTATGACAACATTTAGCAAAACAAGGTCCTGATGCACCCTCCCAAAGCCACAAGTACATTCATACAAACCAAAAGACACAATCCGACTTCTCAAGCACATTTAATTTTCATGAGTAAAGTGATTTCTCTATAGACAGAAATTTAAAAGGAGAAATCTCAAACCTCCAGAAGGATGCAAGCTGTAGTTCTGGCATATACCAGCATTTCTTGCCAATAGTGATTTGGAAGCAGCATGTGGCTACTTCTAATTGAGGACCAAATATTTTTCAAAAGCATTCATAAAAAATGAATGTTTGATATATCTGAAGCAGCAGTCTACCTCCTGCTCTCTTCCCTCCTACCCTGTACCCCCATATTATGCTAGCACTTCATAAAACAGCAACGTAACAAGTCCTTTTTGACAACGAAACTGCTTTTGTGAAGAAACACATTCATTTGCAATCATAATGAACTGAAAATGCTGATTCCACAAATATGGGAAGTGCTGTGTATCCCTCCCAAGAATTTAAAATAGTAAAAAATGACCCTTACTATGGCAACAACTAATTGGTTTATTGCCCTGATGGGCTGGTGACAAGGAAAACAGTTGGTAGCAGTGCCTTCATCACAGGGTATTCTAAGAAATAACTAATTTAAACCTTCTCAAGCACAGACATAACCTGCTCCACATGGGAGCGTATCTCCAGAGGGTTCATTAAGTTACTGGCAGTCTAGGTTTTGGAAGCAACAACTAAACACTACATCTCTGTTCTAGTCTTTGCTGATTGCCTGAAGACCTATAGGCTCAATGAATTGGGGTGGGGTGGTGTAGTGGAAAGAATTGCAAACTGTTCCTGAATATAAACAAATAAAGAAAGTACAAAATTATATTCAGTAGAGCTGTTCTGTTTAAATGCAGTAGCTGAGAAAATGTTTCCTGTAATAATTTTAGAACAGTTCCATATTAAGTTTCAGAAAAATGTTGCTTTTCTTCTACAGAGGAATAAATAATCAGTTATTCAGAAGTAAGTGAAGTCAGCACTGCTACATTATATCAGGAAATAATAGGGGTTTTGCAAATTTCTTTCATACTCATTTATGTTTCCGAGCCCTGTGGACTTAAAAATTCCTTTTGTTCCTTGGGTCTTTCTTAAACAGAGAGGAGAGTAAGTAACCAACTTGCCTTATACTGGAAAGAGTATATACCTGCTAGGCTTTGTGACTATCCTCTCTATTGGGACTGAAAAGGAGGTGCAGGAGATATCTATGTTGTGTTTTGATTCTATGTTGGGAAGTGCCTTGCTGACTTGGTTCACATGCTTTTGTTTCTCCCTGGTATTGCTTTGTGATTTTTTGGTTCAAACTAAGTCCCTCAAAAAGCAAATCTTAGCCAGAATTGCAATGTTGGGTCTTTTAAAATAAAAGCTCCAAGGCATTTGCAGCTTTTAGGTGGTTTCCACCCAAACCCATAAATTAGATGTTATATTCAATCCAGAGTCATGAATCTGTGGTTTGCAGTGACACTTGAAACCAGGAAAATGTATCTGTTTCTGGGCTTTTAAGTTTTGTACAGCTCTCTATAATACCGTTGACAGCTATTTAGGTATCACTGGATTTAAATGTTTGCTTTAGAAAATCACATTGGGAGAATTTTGGTTGGTAAATGAAAGCTAGTTTAGAGCTCTGTCCTATTTTGCTAAGGTTCAAAAGGGGAAGGATAAATTGTTCTAGTTTTAAGCCATTTCAACAGCTAATGGAACAGTACAAATGGAAAAGGCCCATGTTCATGGAGCAGAAGGGTCTGAGTTACATGCCCAGTACAGCCTGTGTGCAGATTACATGACAGCTGTGGCGTCTGCATTTACACAGTCACAAATCATTTATGAGACTGACAATTGTGCCACAGTTTGTGGTTTTCTCTGCCACCAATTGAACTAAAATATCTCAAAGGGAAAGGTTAATGCACTATACTACTGTGCTTGGCATCCATTTGAATATTGAAAAGTCTCTTCTATACTAATGCATAAAAATCAGCCAAGCCAAAGTACAGTAAAGAGCAGAAAACTGTTCTTGAGGATAAATCCTGTAAAAGCGCTGGTCTATATTACTTGCTGTTGATCTGCACTCTCTAGGAATGGGGGGGGAAATAATGTCTTCTAAGTATGTATTTCCCTATTTTACTGCAAATAAAGGCGAAAGAGGTCATGAAGGTTACACATAGCTGCCCTCTATTCCCATCCAGCTGGCCAACACATCCCATACTTTTAATATTTAATGGCTGCAACGGGTGTACGGAGAACGCTGGATCTTTGAAACTGTTTGGGAAAGGAGATGACTCTCCATCTCAGGAGTAGGCAAGTGCCTTCAGTGAAGGGGGGAGAGAGTGGTACTTTGGAGAGGCACTATGTCAGTAATGATTTTTTCACCTCGCTCTTCTTCCTCCTGTGTTCATGAAGCCCCTAGGAAGCAGGAAGGTTTTTTCTAGGGATGTTGCTTGTGTTACGTTGGTGTTTTCGCCAAGGTCAGGAAAGGTAACACTGAGAGCTCCAAGTGAATGATGAAGTGGCAGTGGCTTCAAGCAACTTACTGAGGCCTTTGTTTCTTTGGGAAATTTCCTACTGTGCCTCAAGAGGTACAATAGCTTCACTCTACAGGGGCTTCCATGAAGAAAACTCTGTGAGTCTTTCGAAGGTGAGTCATTGAGTGAGGTATATAAATATAGATATATGTTTAAAAGACAATTTAATTTTATTCTTTCTAATTGTGTGCTCAATTCAAAGTGATGCCTTTCGCTGTGGACAATGGACATGCCTAGCCGTGTCTTTTTTTTAACATTACAAGGTATTTAGACACTGATGACATGGTACTGGTAACTGTTTTAGAAATACTTGTTACTTGGATATGTAACTTAGGTTTTCAAAAGCATTCAAACCACTTCCAGAGTTAATGGGACTTAGCCTTATAGGGAATTATATAGATTTTGAAAAAGGTATCCTATAATTGTAAGAATATGCTTAATACTTCAATGAAAATCTTTCTTTTTCTCTATTTAACAACCATAGAAATTCTTGACCAACATTCCCTTCTTCAGACTTCTTCCCTTCTTCAACTGAACAGATTGATGAGTTTTCACTCAATCTCATGTGACCCTTCTGATACAGCTCCTGATTCAAGAGTATTCCTCTGCCTAAACTCAAAACCTGAATAGATGGTCTTAGGGGAACTTTGCCCCTTTTTTCTTCTAACAAAGTGAGGTGCCTCCCCTTCCCTTCTATCCTGGACACATTCTTAATTCCTTAGAAACATGTTTCTTAAATTAAATATAAACACAATATTGTTCATTCATATGTAACCTAAATGCATAAACTTTGAAAAAATGCTTTCTATGATAATTGATTTAGCAAAAAATGTTGTTTTTCTTATGCAACTATTCTAATGTAAGTAACTGAATTAACAAGCCACGAGGAGAATATGCATTAAAATATTTACTGTCTACAATTACTTAATTCTTTCTGACTTAACAATGCAATCTATTATTAAAACTAAATGTTTGATATGCTTTCTTATTCCACTTCTATTATTTCAAATGTTTTAATGATTGTTTTACAAGGAATAAAAATATACTCAATGAGGAAAATGAAATTAGTTTGATTCCTAAATGAATTAAAAGCAAAAACATTTATAGACTTTTCACCTAATGCATTATGCATGAGCTATCTTTTCCAACATTTCAAGAGTTAGAGAATGGTGGAGAACCAGAAATGTTGAAAAGAACTTCTTACAACAAAGTTTACATTTGAAGTTCAAGAAGAGAGATTAGACATGAAACTCCGACTACGATTTTTTTATTTTCTTCTAAATTTTGAGATGGTAGTATTAGTGCATCAAAGTGTGAAGATACCCCTTTGGATAGACAGGAAAGAGCTGGGATTTCCAAACAAAATATTTTAAATTTTCCATTCTTCATCACAACACATTCTCTAATCCTCAAAAAGAGACTCTGAGGACAAACTGTTGGGAACACACCCTTCACATTTCCTCTGATAGCCAGCTGAGTGTTGTTTCTTTCCTTTATCTGCATTTGAGAAGTGAGGTTCGAGAAGTGAGGTCAAACACAAGGCCTTCCAGGTTCCAGTATCTCAAGTGAATGCCGCAGTCCTTGTGTTTGACTGCATTTGCTCTGAATCTTTCTTTTGGGAGTGTTCTGTTCTTCACAAACATTCATTACGGTAGAATTCGAAGCAGGAATTCCTAAATGAAAATAACCTACAATCACTTTAATCCTTTGGTCGTGGAGTTAATCATTCATTTTCTGGCGCAATGCCTGCTTTGGCAAACGGAACATTTTCTCATAAAGGAATATATGAGAACTGAGGACATAAAGGGGATGCATATCTGCTCAGGTTCAAGTCACTGGATCCAATAAAAAATGGATTGCAATCAGCTTTTCTATGCTCATGATGAACAACATATTATTGGCTAAATTGGGATATACATTCTGTCTGCTATGTATTGACCAAAACCTGACGTTATACATAGGAAAACCTTTCCAGATACAAGTTCATCAAAGCGGGCACCAAGAATGAAAGGAAACAAAAAAATTCTTGAACACTTGAAGCAGTGCTTTCTTATCTCAGATTGGCTGGCCCTTGGGAGTCGGTCTACCAGGGAGCAGAAGGAGGAGGCTGCTTTGTAAAGGGCCATGAGCCAGGGCCCATGGGTGATGGTCAGGCTGATGGTCAGTGCCACACGGATGGGGTGCCATCCTATTGTGCCCAGTGAGATGTATATGGCAGGATGAGTGACGGGGACATGGACATATATGGCAGAATGAGGACCAGGGTCAGCCTCTGCCCAAGGATCATAGCTAAGTCCCCACTGATGGGCCTGGTCTAGAGTCAAAGAATATCAGGTTAGTGGGTCAGGGTCAGGATCAGATCACAAAGACAGGCTGCAGCAAGGATCCAGGGTCTCAGGTGAAGGAAGGTGGGAGACCTCAACAAGGCTCTTCCTTTTGCAGCTCTGACCAAGGTCCCACAGCTGTGCTGCATCAGAGATGACCTTGAGAAAAGGCAGTCAGAGCCCTTGGGGAAGGTGAGAAGTGGCAGAGCCTGTGGGGGCACTCAGGGCTGACAGGTACCTGGCTTTCTGTACCTAGCAGAAAGGCTGACACTGCAAGTGAGTAAGTGCTAGCAGAATAGAGAATCAGCGTAGAGTGAGACTGGTTCTGATGGAACTTCAGTGAGATACTGGAGTTGGCCCAATTACATTAATGTATAGATCTTTTGCCTTAATAAATTGAGATCTCTATTTCAAAAATATTTTGAGCTGTCATATAGGTGAACAACATTTTACAATGGCTGTTTCAATGCTTCAAGACAGATTTTCAAAGCACTAGCACTTTCTTCCACAAAGTAATAATTCGTGTTTATGGATTATAATACCGAATGATAGATGTTCTTTTGATAATTATTAAGCAGCACCGAAAACTAATTTAATCTCTGATCCTTCATATAATTACCCAGACTTATTCCACTCACATTTCCAAGGTACAGACATTTGTTTATTGACTCTTAATTTGTGTACAAGGGTGAAACACTGATCCTGGGGGAGTCATTGGCAAAACTGCCATTAGCAACAATGATTTCAAGATCTGGCCTTCTGTGATTTTCATATTCTTCAAGGGTTTGTAGGTCAAAAAAGCACCAAAAACCACAACGAAAACCAACCAACCAAACAACTAAACAAACAAATAAACAAACCACACCACAAAAAATGCCCCCCCCCAAACACAAGGCACTAACCAACCAACCAACTGAATATTGAATATTGAATAGCCGAAGTCTACTGAACAAAAAAACCCCAACCAAACATATTGCAACAGAAAATTATGTCTTTACTCTGTGAGATCTTTGTAAGCGAAAATATTTTGACCTGGTGGATTTTTAGTGAATTAAGGCTGGTAAAGAAAAGTATGATAGACTCATAGATAGTCAACGGAAGGAAAAAAGGTACTTTAGGACAGCAATTCTGATTATGTTTTGGAGGGGCAACCTTTCCCAATGAATGACTTAAGAACCTTAGGACAACTGGACTGTTTAGGTGGGTGTCTTGGTGAGATTCCTAAAGCTATCAAACGAAAAAGACCCTCATGCTCAGTACCCAGAATATTCAACCACGTTTACTGTTTTGCATTCAATCTTACATTCTCATCTTCAGCAATTCTTTAAATGTCTTCCTGTCTGTGAAAGAAAATTAACATATTTCCATTTCAGAGTAGAAGGAAGAACCCACTGAAATCCAAAGCACAAAATATTCTTCTTTATTAGGAGGAATTGAGAGAAATTTGGCTACAAGTAAGATGCAAAAGTTAAAGAGAGCTCAGGAAGTCCCCACCATGTGATCTATTTGTTAATGCCGATTGCAGTAAACTCTATACTGTCTTTTTCAATAAAAAATGGGCATTGGTTAAAGTAGTGACCGAAGTGCGTTATATGGGGTACCTTTGAGATACACTGCACTTTCATAATAGAACACCAGCCACAATGCATAAATAATAAGAATTTTTACACTTATATTTTGTGGAGAAAAAGTATTTTAAGACAGCTGAGAAATTTCTCCATTTCTCTCTGTTCATTTAATGAAACACTTGTTTCAAAACACTCTTCATTTTAAAGAAAATAAAAATATCACAGAGCAGAAAGAAATTTTAAAAAATCGTTTGTATATTTGCAATAAAAGATTGGTGCCAGTTTCTGAAGCATTACTGTTGTATTCAGCATTTTGCTAGCTCTGTAATTACAGAAATGCAACAAAAGGGGGGTCATGCATGAAAAATTCTAATTGTGAACATGGGATCCATCCACAAAAAAGAGACACTTCCTTGTATTTGCATTCAATGTCTATGTGCATGTACAGTTTCCTCACATCCCCTACAAATCCATCTGTGCAGTTATTCCTTTTCTTTAGGCACAGAATATAATAACACCATGGGAAAATAATAAAAAAATGCACACTTCATTATTCTTGCTGAGCGGTTATGTGATTTAAGATCAAAGTCAAAAGAAAAGCCAGGTAACAGCTAAGCTCAAAAATTAAATAATGAAGAGAATTGTGCATTAAATGGCCAATTTGAAATATTCCATATCTTAGCATAATTAAATCTTTACATATAATGATAGAACCAAAATCTTCCAGCACTCCTTTTTGCTCCTAATAAAAGAAGATGGATCAGGAAAAAAAATTAAGATGGAACTGGCCATCTTGTCTTCAAAACAACAACAAAAAAGCCTTTCACTCATTTATGGAACACTTTAAAACAGGAATAAATGAAAATGAATTAAAATGTATATATCATCTGCTGTTCTTTCCATCACAAGAAAATTTTCAGGTAGCCAACTGTTTTGAAATAAATTTCCCTGCAGTTGCTATAGTGATGATAATAAAGTTCCTGCCTCAATTTACGTGATAGAGGTTCCTAGCAGAACACTTGAAAAGGTAAGCTAATCATAATGAAGACACTGTTAGTTCTCATGCTCAGAGCAGCCTCCTTGAATTTAGTTCAAAATTACAGGACTCCTCCATTGTTGTCAATTTTGTTATATGTACATTATCATAATCTTTCTCAAAGTGGCAGTAACAAATTATGCAGCAGAGACAGTACTACCCTTTTTCTAGGTTAAGTCAGTGGACAAAGAATATGCTAGTTTGCTGCAATAAGCAATGACTGAATCAAAGATACTTCTCTATTAGCTGTTTTTTCCCATTACAAATCTTTGTTTTTTCTAACCTTTTAATGACAGTATATTTTTTTCTTCTATGGTACATATTGTTCAAGTCTCGTTTTATCTCAGTGTTGATGCAAACTAAATAGCTTTAAAGCAGTTACCTGTCAAAATGGATGAGTCATCAAAGCAATGTCAAAGATAAAACATTATTGCTCAGATGTATGTTCTACTGCAATAATTTTGTAAAATAACATAATTTACTTTAAAACATTTGTGAAGCTAAAATAGCTCCCATAATAGCTGGTTTAGAAGTAAAATATGCAAAATAGCTGACAAAAAAGTACGATGTCATTAAATATTATTTAGATAAATAAGATAAAACAGAAATATTAAATCTGCCAAAAACTAGGACTAATCATCATGAAAACAATGTTTTAGCAAGGCACTTCTAAAAATACCATTATCTGCAACTGTGATGTAACAATATATACAAGAATGTTTCTGTGTGAGAATCTGTATGTGTTTTGATGTCTGTGTCACTATCATTAAAGGTGTATTAGCTCCCCTCCTTCCTCTACTTTATTGTTTGCATATGTATCACACCCACCAATAAGGAAAATATTTTATTTCTTTAAAAAAGAGGGTATTTGGAATAAAAAAAGAAAAGGCTAAGCTCAAATTAAAAGCCAAGAAGATCTCAAGCTTGATGTGCAAAGGCACAGATACTATGATGAGGATATGTCATGTAATAAGAGAGATCAAATAAATTAATGAAAGAGCCTGCCAAAGTTAATGGCCATGATGTCAGTAAGCTTTTAATTAATAACTTTCATTATTTTTAAAGTCCTTTACAGCTGGACTCCTAAGGAGCCAGGGCTCCAACAACCAAAGACCAAAGCCAGTTATGATGATTTTTTTCCATGGACTAAAATCCCTATCCTATCTAGGGCCACATTCTCAATAACAGCATATGTTCTTTGGTCAAATGTGTGAAGCCTTAATCTGACCAGTGACATTCAGGTCAGGAGTACACATATGGTATGCCATAGTGACTCAATTAACCATCCATCAATTTAATTGCATAATATATCAGAAGATGTATTCCACTACTACTTACAGTTAGATGCAGGAATGGAAATAAATAAGACAAAGAAGCAATTTTCTGTTGTTTGTTTACCTTAACAGGAATGCTAAGTAGAAACAATAATATATTTTATAAGGTAATTTTGTTCTTGGAAAAAAATAATTTTTGACAGCTAAACTGATCAGAGGCTGCTAGTTTTAGAAATGATACTTCTTGTAATAAGCAAGCGTAGGTGGAAAGCACACGTTACAAGAAAATTATAGCGCTTCCACTGATTCTAATCACATTAATGTAGGGATAAGGGAAAAAGAAAGTATATTATTTAAACATTATGTAAATTATGAAGAGAGTTAACATATTGCAAACTTATAAGTAGTGACATAGTTGAGTTGATTTATGCAATCACTCCAGACATCAAATCCTTCTGGAATAATATACATGACAAAAAATGACAACATGGTGACAAGATAAAAAAAAAAAAAAAAAAAGAAAAAGAAAAAAAGAAGAAGAAGAAGAGGAAGAAAGAAAAGAAAAGAAGAAGAAAATTAAGCCTATATTTTAAATATTCTAGGGGAAAAGCTTGAAGTAATAGAAGTCAAACAGAAAGCCTTTCAATCTGGAACTCACTGAAAGACAGAGGTTTCAAGTTCTGGTTACTAACAATGTTACCTAACGATGTCTTCAGAATTTGTGTTACTTTTAGTGTGTTCATTTCAAACTTAGGCCTTGAAAATGCATTCCAAAACATGTATAATATTTAGAATTTTGTAAGCAGAAGCTAATTATTTTCAGCTTGGTCTGTATACCTGATTTGCAGCCACAGTAAACCCTGATTCTCATTTGCCAAGTCTATGGATATCACTACTGGTGCATGGACCAGTTGTCAGCCACAGGTCATAATAGCTTTTTGAGCTTCTTTCTTATACACAAATTAGGGGCATACTAATGAAATCCCCTCTTCTGTCTCTTCTTTAGGGTAAGAAAACATTCTAGTGTGATGTGTCTTTATAGATCAGCAGTTGCGTAGAACTGGATATTGCTTTCCCATTTTTTCCTCTTATGGAAGAATTCCCAGTTTGGAGTATCTTGCTTCTTATTCGCCCAGAATATTTACAGAGCCTTCCATAGTCACTTCAGTTTATAAGGAAACAGAAGTATAGTGCATTTAGACTCTCCCAAAGTCTAGAATAATGTGATATTGTCACACCTAAAAGTTCAGCAGCAGCAATATTAGAAAAAGCACTTTTTAATATAGCACTTTGCAAAAAGACACGGAAAAGTGCTTCTAAAGCTTATGCTCTGATGTAATTTTTTTTAGCAAGAATATAGTTTTCCAACATAGTATTTTTAGATTCTGTGAGTCATAACAAGCATAGGGTAAATAATGTAGCTCTCTCAGAATGGAAAAAAAATCAGAGCAAACACAAGCTACCACTTTATTAGGGATCTCAGATAATTAGTTGTCGCCCTGAGTTTTGCAGTTCTTCGATGTTTTCACTTCTGTATAAGAGTTTCTCACGCACTGTTCTGTAAACATAGTTATGTTTTTGTAACTTTGTTCTATTGCTTGCATTCTTTTCTCCTGGGCGGAGATGTTTGATGGACTTTCCTTTGACCAGTGTGGTTGAGGAGTGTAAAATTCACCCTCCAATCAAAGGTGATTATTGAGAAGATATATAATAAAGTCCGAGGTTTTCTCGGCCTCTTCCTTTTCTGCTTCTCTCCTGAACAGGTGTCTGCGTGTTCCTTTTGTGTCCAAGTGCAACAATCAGTGACTTGGTTTTATGTTAACTTTTAATGTGATTTGCAGAATTTTCTGGTAGTTGTTCTCCATAATAAGTTCTGTGAATTTTCCTTTTCCCCCCCCCATTTTCTTGAAATTCTGAAATCTTTTACTTATTCTGTCTTTAAGCTCTCTAAAGAGTGAAATTGTTTGAAAAGTTTCTTTCAAGGATCTGGCCCATGAGTCGTCTCTAAGAGAGCAAACTGATTACTACTGCCTCTGAGGATCCAAGCAGTGATATATTTATTAAGAAGAAATGTTAACATTTTTATATTATCAATCACTGGACATATTTGCACATGGTAGATGTGTCTGTATCACACAGATGTCTCCAGCCCCTACACCTGACATATATCTCTGGCCCTTGTCCATATACCCAGGCCATCATTTCTCTGATCCCATGTGTTGCTTGGGAAAATCCAGGATCTATCTGTCCTGGGACACAGGGACAGAGAGATGCTGCCAGACAGTACTGCAGTAGACCGTGGCTCAGGGCTTCACACAAATGGAAGTCCCACTAAAAGGCACAGCCCTCAACCACAGCCAGATAACAAGAATCCATTCCCATTTCACAAGTCACACATTTAGCCCTCAAGGTCTTACATATTGCAGAAAGCTTGCAGTTGGGAATCATGCATGCATATATCTGAAAACAAGCAATGAATCTGAAAGAAAAAATACTTAGCCTTTTTCTCATGGATTTGAGAAGTATTTTTCTTTGAAGAGGTTTGCCCTCTGCATTGCAGGCACAGCAGTCAGGGATGAAGGTTTGTTCCTGAAAAAGCAATACATGCTTCATCAAGGAATAGAATAACATAGCTTGATACCGAAGGTGCTAGCTCACATCTGTCAGTAAATTGGAAAGGCAACTATTCCAGTCATTTGTGTTTCCTTTTTCTGAGGATAGAGTCTTCATTGTGGCACATTTTAGCTCTTGCTAGACTTTGCAACCTAGACTTAAACTGAATGGAAATCAGCCTGGGCTTTCATTTAGTTGGAGACTCCAGTAGTTACAGGGTGTCTGTGACTCAGGGACGACTTACAGGGGAGGCTGAAGCAGCAGCTGACAAGGGGACTATTTTATCAAATCTACTTAGATAAATGAATAACATAGCTTTAAATCACACACATCTAACAACCAAATTAATATTTTTATCCAAGAATATCTAGTGAATTCAGATGCTATAGTATTTCTCCATTAAACAGCCATTTGATGAAACAAACATACTTATTAAATATCACAAATTATTCATGGTCAGGTCAGAATCAGGAAAAGAATATCCTTTTCTCAAGACCTACTGTAGCAAATAATGCCCTTCCTTTTATTACTACTCTGATTTTAATACTGCTCATGGATTTAATTATCCAGTCCAGGATGTATTTGTAAAGTTATAAAAAAATTGAAAGTACTATAAAATTAATGGCTATTACAACTAATCCATGATTAATACAGTAGCTGGTAGTTTTTACATGTCCCAGAATAGGAGTTTAGAGAATATAATTTCTGAAATCCAGTTAGAGATTGAGCCAATTTTCTGACAAAGCTACCAACCTGTCAGTTCTTTCTCCATGGTACCACTGGGGTGGTCGTGGTGCAATCTTAAAATCACAGCATCAGTCAGCCTGTACACTCAGTCATCCTTTTGCCTCAAAAATCTTAGCATCACCTAAGCTGGGAAGGTCTTCCATTACAGCCTCCAAGGCCAAAGGGCCTGATGTAGCACAGAAAACCCAAATTAAATTCTTTCTATATCATACTACTGTGTGACAATCTCCATTTTAAACCATGTGTTAAGGAAGCCCAGACTTTGTACTGGTATTAGATGCTGTCACAGTATAAGATGATGTGACAGGAGCATATATTGATTAAGAATTTGCTGCTCTCGTTTTAAAATGTAGAAGCTAACTAAAATGAGCAAAAAAAGGGACTGTAGAAATAAACAACACATGCTCTGGGTCACAAGATACTCTTAAGAGAACCAAAGATAGTATTTTAAGGATTTGTCTCCGGAAAAAAAATAAATCTGATGTAAGGACAAGAAAAGGCTATATACTAGGGAAACACATTAATTGGGATATAAATTAGAATTACTACATCTAACAGAGCAAACTGCTCCTCAGAAAAGGGAGGTGTGTAATCTGGTTTATAATGAGGCACTCATCAAAATGGATCCAACAAACACGGGCACACGAACAGTCTGCAGATAGACCTACAAGATCACATTCTAAATAACTCATCCACACACACAGCAGCTCATGTGGGGTTTTTTGTAGCATTTTAGCTTGGCTTGGCTCTGGGTTTCTTACTTTAAACAAAAGACTGATGCATTACAAACAGGCAAGAGTCTGGATAAATGAGATCTGATGTTTATTCATGACAATTTCAAAAAATGTTCAGATAGTAAACAAAACTTAATTACTTTAGAAAGACATAAAATCTGCTGATATAGGATATAATGCTAAATAATAATCACCAGAAAGCCATCTCATTACTATTGGTTTTGTGTTTGATATGGGTTTGGCCCAAGGCAAAGCCCAGGGCTTTATTTATTTAAAAGGGTACGAAAACAAGACAATATGCATGTTTCATATTAAATATTGTGATGGCATTACACTAGGTGAAATGCAATGAGAAAGAAACATTGTGAAGCACCGAGGAGAATTTAAAAATTTATATTTTGTTGTACCTTTTCTCAGACATAAGCAGACTTTGTGAGGGATTATGGGAATACTAATAGCCACTATGGAGTGGTAATTTATTACAATCTCTCAGTGAGAAAGAGCACATCTACACATGTGTATACACACACCCTCCGCATTTATAGACATGTCTGATTTTTCTATTAAGTTATCTGTTTTTTTTTTTTAATTGCAAACTCTGATGAGTTTAAGTCAACATATTTCCTTACTGCTCCTTCTGCTTGTCAGCTGTAGCTGGATTGATAAAATGCAAATGAACAAATCATTAACGAGTACTGGTTATGAATCTCTCAGGCAGTTCAGGACCCTATCAAATCCTGCACCTATTACTTTGTGTGATTGATGTACTATTGTAAGTGATTGTTCCTGATCTTATTAAATCTTATTGATTTTTTCCCAGTTTCTATTTTATGCAGGACCAGGCTTGGACTATTATGAATGTTGCTGAACACTGTTAATCAAGCTTACACAGCTATTTTGATGGCAAACAATTAGAACTCTGAAGCAATACCTTGCAATTAGCTTCAGGGATATGGACCTCAGCACAGTAATAATGAAAGAGACCTTCTCCTTCAAGCAAGGTAATGAGATTTACAATTATGACCCCAAATAACCTCTGAGAAATAACCAATCTGCAAACATAGATGTGTTTATCAATAATTTGTGCCCTTTTTATGAAAATGTATTTTAATTTTTTTCATGTATGAATCATTGTTTCTACTGTAACAAAGTGTATAAAGCCTTATAAAACGACAAATATATAAATAGAAAGTCTGTATATATAATTTGAATCCACTGGAGGGTTCTACAGAATAGTACACATCAATAATGCTCAAATGTTGTGAGGATAATAACACTAAAAACTTGTGAGAAAATACTGACAGAAATTTGTGTGGTTATAATTACTTGAAAATGTTTATTTATGTGTTTATTTTATGTATACAAATAAATATATATATATATATAAATATATATATAAATTCAGGTACACTATACATGCAGTAGGTCAGTAGACACAGACATCCATAAATATACATCTTTATAAATCCACTGCATGTATTTTTTGAGTGATACAGGCAATAAAAATAACCTAAATTTGCTTCTTCAGAAACTAATTAACATCGTTTTAGGATTTGTAATAGTCTATTGAACATCACAGGTCAAATTTTTGTTACATCTAAAGTCATTAAATGGAAGATTAATACATAAATAAAACACAATGAAAAATTTTGCCTTGGGAGTGAAATAATATATTTTGAAAGTTCTTAACTTTCAATATTTATATTTTACACTTCCAGCCTAAGCACATTTTTTGCTGATAATTTGTTAATGCTATAAACTCTTCCTATCACATTACACTTGAAGATTAACTCACATAGGTTTGCTAGTTTGCATATTTGTTAATTTCTCTGGCATCTTTTTTGCTAAAAAGATGTTATCCAATATTTGTAAAATATATCTACATATAAAAAGGGAATGCCTCTAAAATTAGGAAAACTTTATAATATTCTTTCCTTTGTTTCTATGAATTTATTACATTGAAAATGAGGTATTTATACTTTGGTTTAACTGACAAGATAAAGAAGTGTACCAGGCCCAAATGCAAGAAAGAACAATTTTCAAATGCAAAAAATTTGCCATTCTTACTATTCCTTGACAATAACTACTTGCAAATATCTCTGCTGTATATGACATTTTTATCAGGATGGAAGTGAGGTGCTAAGCACACCTCTAGTTCTGCTGTGCTCCCTTTCATTGCTCATATTATCCAAATCTTGAAAGCCCTCTCAAAGTGCATTTCTGAAACGGTCTCTGAAACAGAATGGGTTCCACAAGCAGAGACTAAAACTGTGTCTGGCTGGAGTTCTGTAGCTGAAAAGGTGATGGTAAGGATGACAATTTTTTATTCAATATGTTAATCCAGATTCTGGGTAGTATTCTGAGTGAAGAAGGGGAGGGTGGAGAAAAACCAGAATTTCTTAGAACTGTCATTTTAAACTACATCTACTTCAATGTAATGTCAAATTAGGAACAGAATTATATTTTTAAGCACAAGATTAGCAGGATAAACTCTTCTTAACCCATGGAATACATGTGAGAAGTTCATCCAGAGAAGCAAAATTGGGATATGTCTATCGATGTATGCAATATACCATATGCTCACAATGAAAGCTTAGAAAGCTGGAAGATATTTCTGTGCATTCCCAAAGCAGTGTTGAAAGGGTTAAATGGGAGAGCTTAGAAAACATAGTGAAATTTTTTAAAGGTTTGTAAGCTAATTCACCATGCGAATTTTTCCTGATTCTCTTTACTTTGAGCACAACCAATAAATGTGAGTTATTTTAGTGTCAATTTCAATTTTTATCAAATAAATACACATTTACTGCTGGATGTAACTGTTAATGAAATGTACATAATATGTAAAATCTATAAAAATGTTGTAGTTATACATTACTTTCTGACTATTGTACAACCTTTGTAAACAAAATATAGTATATCAACTTTCTTGTGACAATAAGCAGATTTATCATCTTGGGGACAGCCAAATGAATTATTTAATCAATAACAGACTACATCTCTGGTGATAAGACAAGCTCAGACAAATTAAAAAGTGAACCAGGTAAAGTATGTCACAAGCAAGATACACAGGTAGTGTAACACACCTTTAATATTAAGCAGAATGACTTAAAAAAACCCCCAAAATACAACCAACCAACCAACCAAAAACCCACAAACAAATGACCAACAACCCCCCCCCCCCCCCAGAACTTAAAAAACCCCCATAGCAAAACATAAAGCCACAATTAGCTGCGGGGGGGTGGAGGTGGGGGTAGGGAGTGGAGGGTGTGTGTTCCTGTTTTGTAGTAAAACAAGAAGATAACTTCTAAAAATCAAACTGTTAAAGAAATGAAGTGGCAAGATACTTCATGAATTGATAAATGCAACAGTTTCAGAACAGTTTTGTACAAAACAGATGGTGGCAAGGCATCAGACGTCAGACTGTTTCTAGATTTGGGCATTTTTAAGCATAATACCTGTATTGAATCTAGCTAAACCTATCCACTAATTTATTATTAACAACTTATAAATTAAAAAAAAAAAGAAGAAAGAAAGAAGGAAGAGAAGAAAGAAAGAAAGAAAGGAAAGAAAGAAAGAAAGAAAGAAAGAAAGAAAGAAAGAAAAAGAAAGAAAGAAAGAAAGAAAGAAAGAAAGAAAGAAAGAAAGAAAGAAAGAAAGAAAGAAAGAAAGAAAGAAAGAAAGAAAGAAAAAGAAAGAGAGAAAGAAGGAAAGAAAGTAGCAGATTACTGAATGTTTCCCTAACTGTTCAGAAAGAGAAAGTTTGGTCTCTACAGCATTTGACAGTGTGCTCACACCTTTTGTTTTCCTCCTATGCACATGGAAGTCCAGTTTCTCTGACGCATATCTGGGCAGCCCAGACATGGAGCAAACATCCAGACTGCACTACCAAAGACAGTTCTTGCAGGTTTGCAAGCTATACCACAGGCCAACCCCTCTTGAAGGTCTCCAGGCTGTTCTTAGACTACATCACATACCTGTATGCTAGGCATACCACTTATCCAGGTGTGGATAGCATCCTGATGAACTCCCAAACTGGGCCAGACCCTGTCCTGATTCT
This sequence comes from Falcunculus frontatus, assembly GCA_013398115.1. Classification (NCBI taxonomy): domain Eukaryota; kingdom Metazoa; phylum Chordata; class Aves; order Passeriformes; genus Falcunculus; species Falcunculus frontatus. The sequence goes on from VZRV01002667.1 coordinate 604,224, forward strand.
GATCTTCATGAAAACCTACAAAAAAAGAGTAAGTCAATCACACTGTGACAATTTGCCTGGTAAATTGCACATTGTGTAAAAAAAGAAATTAGTACATTTGCTTTTCCAAATCTTCTAGAATTATGGACAATGAGAGGTTTTTTTTCCTTCCCTAAAATTTTAAACCAGACTTTAAGAATTTTAGAAATCCATACAAATCCATGCGTCTTCCCATATCTGAAGCCATTTCACAAGCTGCATTTATATTATTTCTAAGGAAGAGTCTGACAGTTCTAAAATTGCATAAACAGAGCCAAGCTGTCTGTTGTAAAACTGAATGGCATACAGAATAGTCAGAGCAGCTGTAAATTGTATATGTGCAATTTTAAAATATTTCCAGCTTTTTTTTCTCCAACGAATATGCATCTTATAACAAAGGATGCAGTTCCTACGGTTTACTGTTTTCCTTTATGTTTCTCTTTCTACTGTTCTCAGATCTTTTGAATAGCTGAAATCCTTTTTAAGCAGGGAAGAAATTCTCACTTCTGTCTCTCTTCCTCTGCTTCTTCATATTATATGCATAAATCTCACAGAAATAAGTCTAGAATAATATACATGTTTAGTGATACGAACACTTAGTGTAGCTATAAAGACTAAGTGTTATTTTGATATGCAGGATTAAGTTTGAAACACATAAGCAGTATAGAACATTGAAGGAAATAAGAATTTTGTGGCGGCGGACACAAATAGATAGAGATTTGCTTCTGTCCTGTATATGTCTATGTATTAATATAGGGTAATTATAGCTATAAGCCTCTGAATGCTAGCGGTAGTGATGTGTCTCATTGCTGCCATTGGATTCATGACAGCAAATTCCAATTCATCAAAGCAAACGCCTCTGCATTGCACATCAAGCATGATAAGTCTCTAATAACAGTGTATCATCTCCAAGTTATATGTATTAAACACATATGCATCAAAGTGCAATATCACACTTTAAAAGTTGTGTTCATGTGAGAATTCAGCGTTTCTAAAGAATTCTTCGACTTCTGTACATTTGCTCTTCTATTCTTTTGTAATCCTTTTAGGATATTCATGTCACTCAGGTATTTATTTGTGTGGTGTAGTTACCACTTACACAAATACTGATCTCACATCTGATGTAACTCCCCCACCATGACACTTATTCATATAACTTATGTCAAAACTGCCTGTGCTCACCTCTTAAGCCCTTCTGAAATGAAGTCCATAGTTGGGGCAACTGTAATGAAAAGAAGTGACTTGAAATAAAATCATCCATCCATGAAAGCTCAATTCACAGCTTTAGGATGGTCAGACACAGATCTTCTTCAGCTTAATTTGTAGCAAGTAGCAATTTGAGCTTCATTTTATATGTTGTACGTGACATATGACAAGCTATAAGGAGAAAAAATCTAGGGAGTGAGTATGCTGAAAAAAAATCAAACCTCAAACAAACCCAAAAAGATTCTTTGCTTAAAGCTCACATACATAAAGAAAGTATTTTCATGTTATGATGTACCTTTCCCATGGTGCACTTTCTCCATTAGCATTTATATCTTCATGCCATTTTATTTTGGACAGTGCTAAACAGATCTGATACATTCAGAAAATTATAGTCACATGTCATCAGGAAAAGATATTAACAAACAGTATTAGCATGTAGCTGGAGGTGAATGCATCAGAGACAGGCAGACACCAATGAAATGTTTAATTTTTATGCACTAACATTGAATATATAAATCTAAACTGGTTAGTTAGTTTGCGGACATAAATTCACCTCTCTGCTGGGAATATCTCTCTCTGTTTACTGGCATTCTTGGTAGTTTCTTCAGACCAAACTCCTTTGTTCCTGATAGTACACAGTGGTAACTTTTAGACAGATATTTGTATATGCAAAATAAAGCTTTATAATATTCCATTAAAAGGTTTAAGTATGAAGCAAACTGTACCATATGGTAAAGTCTTTATTTGTTTAAATGGGAAAGTAAAAAAATAAAACAAAAAAAACCAAAAAACAAAAAATCAAACCAAACTGAGACAAAAAATATCGCCACCACCAAAAACAAACAAACAAACAAACAACCCAATATATTTTATTTGTCTTCAAATTCTAGTGCTTTTTCTATCAGATCACCTCTTGCTCTCCTTCACTACCCCTCACTCTTCCACAGCTTTTCACTCATTTGTATTTATGATCTCCAAGCTATCATCCTCTCTGGTTGTGATGCTTACAGATTCGTCCTTCCCTCCCTAACCTCCCTCTCCCCTGTTGTCACTATGGTCCCTAATTTCAGCTGTATCCTTCACTTCTTTGCCCCTCTTTGATATCATCCTGTCTGCTCCTCTGCTCCTTAGACTAACACAAGCATTCATCATCTGTCTTTTTGTCTCTGTCTACCAAAGCGAACTAGGGAATGCTCCGGTCTTCCCTCTCTGTCTTTGTACCCTTTTTAGCCCTGTATTTCTTAAAACATAACATATAGGACTTTTGCTCTTAAGTCCTACATCTTTAACAATCTTTAATTTTCCTTCAAACTTTCTTTCTATTGATTTAGCTATATTTGATTTTATAGGTTCTCAATTCCTTCAATTCTTGAGATTGTATTTTTTTTCTATCATTAGCCTTTCACATTCTGCAGCTCTTGAGTTCCAAATCTCCAGACCCAAATTCTTTTTCTATTTCTTACCAGCTTTCAGTTTTTCTCATTATTAGATTCCCTACCTCACATTTTTCTCTCTAGTCTTTTAATTTTCCAAATTTTAATCAAAAGTTTCCTCTGCTACCTGCTGTTGACAAAGCAAAACATAGGATCCTTTTTCTGAAAGGATTCCTCCCTTTCAGACTTGCTAACCTAATGCATTAAATCCTCTGCCCACCACTCCACTTATTTTTGTGTTCTTTAGCATATGTCAGATGGCTCAAAAGCATCCTCCTATTTTTCCCGACATCATTTGCATTCTTCCATGAGGTGTCTTTACTTACCTGAAAAGCTTGCTAATGAACAGCTATCTTATTCTTCTAAAAATCTTTATGCATATCGATGGCAAATATTATTACTGTGTGTAAGTATTCATTGTGCCCAATGCTGCTCATGAACTTAAGAAGAAGAACATGAATGCAACACCTCAGTTTTCTGCAGGTCTGATAAGAACTACCAGATTTCCTCGTCGCCACATTATCGTTCACCCATTGGCTCCTCGAATATGCTCACAACTAAACAGAGAAATATTTCACTGTTTGATTGTCTTTTCAGTTTTTAAAACAGAAGCTTCACATAGCTCTCTCCATCTTTTTTCAGCAGTCCCTGCAATGCTTCATCTCTCTTGAAAAAGAACTTGCAGATAGTACTTCAGGTCTTCACCACCACAGGGAAACTTCTTGGACAAAATCTTTACTCTTCCCTGAAAAAAAACAGACTCCTTCAGAATATAAACAGATTTTTCAAACCTTCTTGCTCACAGTGCCTTTAATGCCCACTGTGATCTGTTTCACAGCTAGAGTGACTTCTTGCCCTTGATTCACGACTGCCCATATTTTACCTGCATGAGTATTTTATTCACTCTCATTAAATAACTTTTATCATGTTGTTGTAGTTACTGTAAGCTCTAAAGTTTTAAAAGAGATGTGCAATTTTTTTTTTGTTTTTTGGTTAACCCTAGCAGATTCCCATCAACTTCCTCAACAGTGCAATCTATCCAAAGGAACACAGCATTTCTTCCAGAAGCCCTATCACCAGTAGGAATCCCACAGGAGTTGGTTTTTTCCCTCCCTCAACACCAAAACAGGTTACTCATAAGTGTTAGGCACTTCAAGCTTTCTGTATTCCAGACTGACTTATAAAATAGAAAGTAACTATTATCAAGTAAAAAGTAGCAATTGCTGGCTTATATTACTGGAGAATAAAAATGTTATGACCTGAATTTTCCTGTTTTCCTATTCCTTTTTTGAACTTCTGGAAAAAATCCCAATAATTTGAATTGTTTCCAGTTTAGAGAGCTCTGTGCCTGACAGCTCAGAAGAGGAGAAGCGTGGAATCATATCTTTCCACCAATATTATGTAGAAGTTCCCAAAGGGCACAGGAAAGGAACATTGTTATCACTCTAGGAAGAAGATGAAGATTTACACTCTAACACCTTCCTGTCATCAGGTACATTTTCATCTACTTTGTTTCTAATTGCACTCTCCAGGCTCCTTTCTACGCTGCTGAATTGTCTTGCACAATGTCTGCTGTTCATATTATCTTCCTACTCTATATTTCAGCATCTGTAACTTTTCCCTCTTTGTACCATGTGCTCAGAGACCAGAGAATTGATGGCATGCTTTTCCTATTCACTTGAAGTGGGATGTACCCTGGTGTTCAGGTCCTCTTCAATGGCAGCTTTTTGTAAATATTAAGAAGCAAAACATTGGAATTTGAACAAGGCTTACTGGGATGCTCAGGGGGCAATTTCATTTGGCATGTGTAAAGCCAAGGAGTCACAACATTGATTATGCCATTTTTTTTCAATTTTACATGTTGTAAGATTAGAATTTGCCTAACTGACATTAGAATGCAGGCAATGCAAAGGTTCCTCTTTGGTACAATATAATATATCAAGGCAAGAGACCTGCAGATGGGAATACAATAATACTGATGATTTGTTTACTTTGTTTTCCTATTTAAACAGAAAAGTTTCCTCATCAGTATTATAAGGAAGAGAGGGCAAAACCTCCTCAAATACCTAAACTTATACTTACTTTTCTGGAAGGGAGTATGTATTTATTTAATAAATATGCTGAGTACAGCACAGCATTCAATTCCTATAAATTAAATGCTGTAAGAAGCTGGAGGGCTTCTGTCCTGAGATTTTTTAATAAATATCCGCAGGTCTGAATTTTCTCATTTATTTTTAATTAAGGGAACATTACAAAAAGTGAAGTAAAAATCCAAAGAAATAAACAGCATTTTACATTGTTTACTTTTGTAAACTAAAAAAAATTAAAAAAAATTAAGGGTGACATTGCTGTACATATCCCTGAAATCTGAAATAAATGATTTATCTTTGTATCCAGCCTAAAAAGGACATATATATTTCCTTCTAGACTGCACATTCAATTTGAAGAGGTTGCTCAGTTCAGAAATGAATGAATGAAAGAAACTTTACCTAAGGCATTCACTAGACCAGCATCTATTTCCAGGGATCTAGGGAGAGCATTATGACACTTAGACAAGAGAAAGACCCTTTTCTATAGTATTCTCCAGTGTCCATTCTCACATCTTAATACAGAAAGGGATTGTTGCATGCATATTATTAGCAGTCCTCTACAGTAGCTGTAGGATGATGATGGTTAGTGTCACGAGTTCAGGAACTATGCACAGACAGAGACACAAAGCAAAGACATTGAGCAAGGAAGACAGCTGGCACTCTCAAGAAAAGGAAAGCCATAGCTTGGTGTTACTTCGAGCAACAGGTGATTTAAAAGGATGAAAGTGCTCATCAAATCACAGTAAACAAATACAGGGACTTCAATGACTAAAAGTGGTACCTCCTCAGACCTTGGAAGGAAATCTACCTAACTCTTAATCTTTTACAACAATTATAGCTTCAAATCTTTCAAACTAAGCTTTCATTACATTCTTCTGAAGGAACTATCACACAAGACTTCAGAAAATGGTAAATGTTTTCTACTTATTTAATTGAAAAATATTTAAGCAGAGCTTGAGTCAAAAATCACTTGTGTTAGTTCACAAATTTGAAATTAATGAACTTTCCAGTCAAGTGTCTTTATTTAGGGGAAATAGAAACAGGATAAAAGAGAAAAACTTTCCTATACTTTCTCAATTTTGTTATCTCTCATATATGAAAATATAATTAATTTATACTCATCTCATTTTTGACCGGGTTTTCAAAATTGAGGGGACTTGAAAAGATCTGCAATAGAACTGCCCTCTTTTGGCAGCAAATTAGAGGGGGAAAGAAGGTGATTGAAGACCTTTTAAGCCACGAGGAAGATTTAGCAAAAGCAAGTATTAAGTTCTGGGAATATATGGAAGATATCTTGTGAAAGATATGGAAAACTCAGAAAGGATGGAGTCATAATATTTTTTCACTGTAATTACACTGTCTGTCAGGGCAGAGAACTACCCATGCCATCTAAAACCTCTCATGCCAAACTCGTGATTTTACTCTCTTCTGTGTCCTCCTAGAGGAATCTTAGTTCCCTGCTTCTATTTGGGCTGCACTGAAAGTCATAAAGCATAAGCCAACTCCAAAGTCTCATGAAGACTTGCTGTATTTGCATTAAAAAAATTTCTTTTGGTTTATATTTTACCCTGACATTTTTTGCACAAGAGTTTAGTGGATCCTAGTGTCTTGTCAATTTTCAAAGTACAATGACTCTGAAGAAGGGAGAGGAGTGCATTTTTCCTCATATTCCTGAAATGCATTAGTATCGAAATCAAGGTCACACCTTCTGTAGGAATGTGTAACATATGATTAGGGCCAGAATAAGTCCAGAAGAGTTTTGTCAAGAATAGAAACACACTTGACTGGCAAAATATACACGTAAGGGAACAATTATATTTTCTGTGATTCTGAAATGCTCTTTTCACAAGAAGTATTGTTCCCTGGACTTCTGCTGCTGTGATGAAAAAGCATTTCAGAGAAAGCAAACTTCCCATAATTTTCTAATATCAAGAAATACAAATTCACAATGCAGAACACATTGCATTAACATCACCAGTATATAACACTATTTTTCTCTGTCACAAACATTTAGCTTATGTTCCCCAAATACCGTTTTAATACTTTGAAAATAGTCCTTAAGAATTTTCAGTGGATAATTGAGCCGTGTGTGTATTTTAGGACAAATATTGGGAAAAGTCATGTTCAATACCAATGTCTATACCATTTAAACAATGAAAGCATTGGGTAAGTAACAACATTTGGACAGCAAGTCAATATGACTATGAAAGGTCTCCAATAATGAGCAAACTCAAACCAATACACTGTTTGAGTATTTGGCCTTCCTATTGACAAAGGTTGCTTTCAATCACACTGTATCTATTACCATATCAATCATCACTCTAAACGAATACAACACGAACATTGACGAAGACATCACTTAGGCAAAGAAACTAGAGGTTCTAAAAAAACAAGTAATGAAAGTTTGGTTGATCACAGCATGAAAATTTGACCTAATCCTTAATCATTCTTATTTTGTAAAGCAAACAAATTGAAACTAAAAATGTTAACTCTATTTCTTGTCCAGGAACTTAAAATATATGGAAATTGATATCACATTCTTAATTATTAAACATAATGCAATCCAATACTTTGTTTGCTACACAAATTAAGATATGGAATTGAACTGATGAAAATGATTTACGTGCAGGATTAAAATATTGGCAGCTTTATAGAGTGAAATGTCACTATACTGCTGTACCTTCAAGTTTTACATTTCCTCCTTTGAATCCCTGTCAGCCTTCATGAACACTGGAGAGTTTAATCAATGCTTGCAGTAACCATAACATAACACTGAATATTTTACCTGTGTAATAATCATAGTGCAGTTTAGTACAAGGCAAAAGCAGAAATTACAAAAATATATCTTGCAATTGACAAGGTTACATTTTAAATTACGTTGAAATAAATTCTCACACATTTCTATGATTCTTTTCTTTTTGTGAAAGCAACCTGTATTTTGCAACAGCTCAATGCACCCTAAGGCAATCAAATTGCATTTAGGATGACTCAGAGGTCATAAAATTCAAACACTTATAAGTTCATGTATTTGAATTACTTTTTAATTTATATGGTACAAAACTCTTGTGAAACAAGCATTTTATTTGCTTTATGTACCTCAAAGAGTGGAATCAGATTGTAATTTGTGTTGCATTTTTTCAAGATAGTCAATATCGATAATAATATCAAAACTGTAGAGGGAAGAAAAGATTATCATCTTGGTATTGAGGCAGTCTGTTTTCCTTATAAAACAATTCTGTGTGAAGCTAAAATAAATGCAAAAATGAGGAAATAAGGACAGGGACATGACATGAAATTTAGGAAACTAAATAGAAAACTCGAGTAGATATACGGGTTGTCAAATACACGGAACTTATTTCCAAATTTTCAAATCAAAGCCACTAGTACAGCTAACTTAAAAGATAGCTTCATTCTGTTGATTAAAAAAGAGAAAAAATTAGGGGATTTAACATAATGACACAAAGCACAGAAGAAAGGCTAAGGCTATATATTTAAAATACATTAGAAATAATTTGTCTTTAAAAAAGTTTAATTGCTATTTCTTACTTTATTTGAACAAATAAAGATAGGTTTCCTGCCAACTTTCCCAAAGACATTAATCTATAGAATTGTCCCAATACCTGTAAATTACAAACCCCTTGAACAACATTGCAAGGAAGGAATATAAATAATAATTTTGGTTAAAAATTTCTTATTTGTATTTAAACAGTATCCCCTTATGTATATTTTAATAAACAGGTGCAGTGCAAGAAATGCATTATGTCATAGATATATATTTGAAAATATATAGAAAAAACCACTATTACTGTTAACAATGTTCTTTGTTGCATTATTCCTTCAGCACTGAAATCAATCTACTAAGTGTCTATTGAATTAATATTTTGCCTAGAAATTTATTTTGCCTAGGTGTATGTTACAAGTATATAGATGTTTAAGAACATAGAAAGTGCTCTGGTCCACCCAGTCAATCCCCTTGTTGCTATAACACTCAGCAGGAAGGCTTGATTTCTCCAGCAGGTGTATCCGGCTGTATCAAATGTTAAATCCACCTGCTCAAGACAGTCAGTTTTAGAATATTTATTCATGGAAGAGATTTGCTTTACTGTCTCCAGTTCTGTGTCTGATGACACACAGAGTGTCAGTTTTATAATACAAAAATATGCAATACTTCAGAAAGGTTCATTAAGCTAACCTCTGTTATGAAGATAATTTACATTCACTGTACTTCAGGCCATTAAGGGTGTAATTGCTTTAGGCAAACATGAGTAGAAAGCTGCAATTTTTATCCCAACTTGATCTTCATTTTTCTCACAGCCAGCATTCAACAGGGCTGAAAGGGCAGTAGGAATGACTCCACCATATGCCATTCCTTGTCTCAGGTCATAACATGCAGACTAACATTGAGCATTTTGCCTCCATCCTCCTCAGCTACACATTGAAAAAAAAGAGTTTTAAGAGTTTCACCATTTGGGTTCAGTTTCTTTCACCCTTTAAGTTTAAGCCAAATTAAGCCAAATCTTGTTCAGAATCTTTAGCCTGAACTTTTACTGTCATTTATGTGACAATTGCCCTCCCAGTGGAGTTCCTATAAATTGATCTGTTTAGTCATATGAGATGTATCTCAGATGATAACATATTCCCAATGTATTCAAATTAGAAGGCTGGGTGATCACCAGTTGTATAAAGTTCAACAAGTGATAGATTTTGTCTCTGGAATGGGGGAAACCTGGATGTATGGACAGACTGGGGAATGAGGTGTTGGAAAGCAGTGCTACAGAAAGGCACCTGGGGGTTCCAGTTGACAGAAAGTTGAACATGAGTCAGCAGTGCCCTGGCAGCCAGGAGGGCCAACGTGTCGTGGGTTGCATCAGGCACAGCATCATCAGCTGGGCAAGGGAGGGGATTGTCCCACTCTGCTCTGCACTGGGGCAGCCTCACCTTGAGCCCTGTGTGCAGTTTTGGGCTCCTCAATATAAGGAAAACATTAAACTATTAAACAGTGCCCAAAGGAGAGCTACAAAAACAGTGAAGGGCCTTGAGGGGAAGCCATACAAGCAGAGGCTAAGGTCTTTCAGTCTCTTTAGCCTGGAGGAGACTGAGGAGAGGAGATTTCTTATCTGTCTACAATTTTCTCGTGAGAAGAGGGGCAGGCACAGATCTCTTCTCTCTGGTGACCAGTGATAGGACCTAAGAGAATGGTCTGAAGATGTATCAAGAGAGATTTAGGTTGGAAAAAGGTTTTTCACCCAGAGGGAGTTTGGGTGATGGAACAGGCGCCCCAAGGAACTATTCAAGACACCAAACTGGTTGGAGTTCAAGCATTTGGATACCACTTACAGACACATGGTGTGATTTTTTCAGTTGTCTTGTACAGGGCCAGGAGTTGGACTTAATCATTGTGGATCCCTTCCAACTCAGGCTATTCTATGAATCTATGATTCTATACTCCTGTTTGTAATTCTGGTCCCATCCAGCTCTGAGAAGACAGAACCCCACAACAACAGTGAGGGCAAAAGTAATGGCTTACTTCCATTTTGAAGATGTAGAGAAGCTGAACATGATGGATGCTTTTTTACTTTTTGCCCCCAACACTCTACATGATGCACCTGGAGTAATAGCATGGTTTTTTTTCCAGTACTGTGTCAGGAATGGAGCAGGGATTTCAGAACCCGGGACAAAAGTGCAAAGAACTCCCTGTTGCCAATGAAGCTGAAACAGTTTAAGGCAACATTGCTCCTGTTGTTCCACTTCTGTTCTTTGAAAGGAAGATTTTTAGTGCAGTAAAGGTTTATTTGTACAATTTCCGTAACATTTACAGCACTGGCATATTAATCTAAAAGGAAAATTTAGGGTTATATATGAAGAGAGGGCTACAGAAGAAGGACTGGTAGAGAAGTAATCACTGATACATAAAGCCGTTGATGGAGGCTGAGCAGCTTGAGAAAGCTATGGCAGTACTACTGGGTTTTGGGATTAGTGTATTAGTGTAAGATGAGATCTGAGGAAGTTAGGGTTCCTAGAAGATGGTTGTTGTTGAGCAAAAAGTACTGCATGGTACCGGCTGAAACAAAGTACTGAACAGGTGATTGGGATATGGATAAGGAAGGTCACAGGCCATCTGAAATGCTGTTTCCAGCCCTCACAACATACTGGAGCATGTCGTGTGTCCTGTTCTACTTCTGCCCATTCAGAAAATATCCTTGCTTGGCAGCAGTTTTGTAGCTCCTCAAGACTTCATCTCAGACCAGTGACAATGTTTTTCATTGCATGCAAACTTCTGACTGGTACTCCCTACCCAGCTGAGTTCATCATATTTTCCACTCCCCTCTTGAATGAGAGGCAATCTCTCTCTCCTCAGCCTTCTCTAAAATAAAGAGCCATTTAAAAAATATGTGGCCATGGTACTTCAGAACCTGCCCAGACTTCAATATGCTATTGACATTATAAACCAATCCAATTTCAAGTATTTCTTTACTACAACTTGCCAGAAAAATAATTTTGTTAGTATGTCTATTAAAATAGCCCCTTCCATCAAATTTTTATTGTAATCCTCTGATTGGTCCAGCTTCTTACTAAAGTAATGCAGATTGTATCAACCTCTTGTCAGACAAATATGACCTGGTTGTTTGAAATGGGCATTTCACTTTTGCCCCCACTTATACAGAATGGGACATGTAATTTACTACAGGAGACATGAAGATCCTTTGATCTCTTTTTATAATCCCAAAACACTTCAGACTTACAACAGTGAGTGGACTTGGCCATGTGAATTCCATTAAACTCAATGAAACTCTCATGGCATGAAATCCCACACAACCACTGAAAATTAATTATTCATAATAATAACACATTTCTCTTTCCATCTGAGCATTGCAAACATCCTTTCCAAGATAATTAATTATGGTTCAAAAGATGTCCTGTACTAATGAGGCAGGCAGTTTATACCTATTTTTATATTTGTGTATGTAGAGACAAAGTCAGACAATTCTAGGTCTGTTTAAGGAAATTTCAAACAAACTCCTTTGCTGAGAATTTCACTGGTTTTGATGAACTCCTCCTAGAACCAGTGGAAACTAACTATAGTATAAAATTGCTCCAGAGTCTTATAGACATTTTTCTCCAAAGCACAGGAGTTAAGGGATAAAAAAAGCAGATCTCAGTATAAAATTTATTTTATAAGATTTTCTTTTACACAGCACACAAACTCAAAGGGATCTAAGGAGAATCAAAGTCATTTTGTGGTCAAGTCTGAAACAGAATCCACTAATCTACTCAAATCCACACTCTTAGTATTAAAAGGTAGTCCTTCCCATTTTAAACACCATTATCAGTTCAGACTGGTCAGTTCAGCCCCAGACTTCACATCTGTCTCTTGTTATTCTCCATCTTTGACTGTCAGCTAAAATACAGAACTCTCTTTGGGTTGATTTTACAGAACTCAAATAATTTTGTATCAAATATTGGCTGACAGAAACACTGAGCTATAAGCTGTGTATTCACAGAAACAATACTGGTTTCATCCTTTGATATGTGCAGATATCCTCTATGTAAATACTGCTGGCTTTATAAAAGTGTAAATTTATAGGTATCTGGTCTCTCAGTTCTACTCATCTGAAAATCTCTCTACAGTCTCCAGAGAGAATTATGCATTGAATTAAGGTTGGGATTTGAAACAACCAAAGCAGGCCCATGATAAATATTCGAAAACATTAGAAAGAGCTGAATCTGAAACCCCAATTCACCCATGTTTTTTGCCCTTCTGACTAGATGCCTGAATCGGGTTTCCATGGCAAAGTTTTAGTAGCAAAAGGAGATAAAGGGGTGGCTTCTGCGTGAAGCTGCTGGAAGCTTTCTTTAGATGCCTGCCATATTCAAGATGGACCTGCTACTGCTCAAGACTGACCTCATCAGCATCAGTGGTAGCACTCCTGGGATGACATATTCGAGATGGGGAGGAAAAACTTGTGCAACAGGAACTGCAGCTGGAGAAAGGAGTCTGAGACTCTGGAGAAAGGAGTCTCATCTCTGCAGACCCCCCGGTCAGTGAAGAAGGAGGGGGAGGAGGTGCTCCAGCTGCCAGAGCAGAAATTCCCCTGTAGCCCATGCTGAAGACCCTGATGAGGCAGGATGTCCCCCTGCAACATGTGGAGATCCACAGTGAAGCAGAGATCCATCTTCAGCCACTGGAGGACTCAACACTGGAGCAGGTGGATGCTCAAAGGAGGTGGTGACGCTGTGGGAAGCCCAGGCTCTGTCCCCATGGAGAGAGGAGCCCATATTGATGCAGATTTGCTGGCAGGAATTGTGACCCTATTAGAGACCCATGCTAGAAGAATCTGTTCCTGAAGGACTGTACCCCATGGGAAAAATGAACCCATGCTGGAGCAGGGGAAGAATGTGAGGAGTCCTCTTCTGAGAAGGAAGGAGAGGCAGAAACAACATGTGGTGAACTAAGCACAACCTCTTTTCACCATCCCCATGGGTCACTGTGGGGAAGAGGTAGAGAATCAGGAATAATTTTAAGTCCATAAAGAAGGGAGGGGTAGCAGGAAGGGGTTTGTAAGATTTAGTTTTATTTCTCATTTCACTACTCTGATTTGATTGGTAATAAATTAAACTAATGTCCTCAAATTGGATGTGCTTTACCCATGACAGTAACCAGTGAGTGATCTCTCCCTGTCCTCGTCTTGACCCATGGGCCTTTCCTTACATTTTCTCTCCCCTGTCCAGTTGAGAACAGGAATGATGCAGTGGTGTTGTGGGCCCCTGGTGTCCAGCCAGGGTCAACTCACAACAATGACTAACACAAAGCCTTCTACTAGGCATCAGTGTTCACATTTTCCCTTCAGGAATGGATGATTGGCTATTTTCTTTTTAAATACAGGTGGAGGGAAATGTGAAGGTGACAACAATATATTGTTTCTGACAGCTGTTTAATGGAAAACACATAAACAGTCCTAGGAAGTATGAGGTCTCCCGAAATACAGTGTCCTATCAGCCACCGGAGCAACAGCACTTCCTCTGGAGCTTGCCCTTCCAGGGCCCAGGAGTCCCACATTCATTTTCTTCTTTTATTCACAAGTGACTTCTCTTCAAATGAATGACAGAAAACCAGTTCCATTCAAGGTTGTTTTGTTATTATGGTGTCACTTTAAGAAGGTAAGAAGTGATGGTTTATGCCTTCTCAAGCTGAAGAGGACCTAGAACCTGTCACCCACTCCCCATAAATGAAACCTGATTATTGGTTACTTTAAAGCACAGTCTTGCACTCCATCAAATGCTTTTGAATGACAACAGCTGTGATTCTTTTGTTTCATGTTGAAGTCTGGGTAAAACATTAGACCATGCCTAATAAACCAGAATCATAAGGGGACTTAGTCCCCCAGACACCTCATCTATAATTTCCAAACAGACTTAGGTATTCAGAAGGTTGCATTTTTCTAAAGGTATGCAATAATCATTTTCTGCATGACCAGAATAATTTTATTAGCCCAAAAAAGAAGTATCCATGTGGTTTATGACAGTTTCTGAAACTTATCTCTCACATGTCTGCGTCTTATATGCCTTCTGCCTTTTAGAGAAACAAGACAGCATTCAGGGAATCAGGTTTCCCTTGTGAGAGACAACCTTTAGTGCCTGCACAAGCTGATCACCATGGATTTATCAGAAACATAAATAATACCTTGACTCTCTGGAGACCACACCTCCTAGTTTCTACAAAAGTCTGATGTATTTCCTTGCTGATGGAGTGTACTCAATTACTTTTCCTTGCTTTCGTTGTATAAACACCTATATTTCAGTTTAACACTAATCTATGTTCTGAAGACCTGTACTCAAAAGTCTCAGACAATGAATTTCTGGAAGAGTAAAACCTAGAACTCATGTAAAGCTAATCCCAGCCTTTTGACATCTAGAGCTTAATCCTTCTTCGGCCACCGACACAAGAATTGGAGAATTCCCTTGAAGAGAAAACTTCTTCTCCTTCTGCTTTTCATATGATCAATTGCAAATGTCTGTTCTCCATTCCAGATCAGCTTCCACAGAGACAGTTAGGCAACATTTTCATGCTATTTCTTCACTTTCAAGAGACCTTACACTAGGAGTAGCCTTCATTCCAAATACTTTCTAATGAAAAGGGAGTCAGATTCACAGTGTGGACTGTGCTTTAGTCCAGATGTAATGAAGGAACAACTGTTGTTGAAAGACATCTTTTTACAATCATCAGAATGACTTCACCCATCCTTTAAAAATCAGGTAAATAATTCAAAAGATACGTACTGTAGTAGTTTATGCATAATATTTACTAAATATTCGCTCCTAGAGTAATAAGGAATTCTGCATAGCACTTAGGAATGGCAATAAATTTGTGACAAACAAGGCATATTCTAAAAAAGGTCTCAGTCTTTTCTGGTAAATAAACAGCAGTGTCACTGGGGGTTGGTAAAACTTCAGCTTGTCTTAAGCACTACAGTATTTACCTCTGCAGCTACCTAAGCAAATTTGCAAATCAGGGAGTTTGTGATGCAAGGCCTGAGATTATCTTTCACGTGCAGTTGCAAAGTCAGAAACACAAATTACACCTGCATAAACAAAGGCTAAGCTGCAGAAGGCTGTGGGAAGAATTTGCCAGCAATATAATATGATTTTGTCTCTACTCATGATTCTGTGCCTCAGAACATATCATGCATTCACAACAGACTAACTTAAAGGCAGTACATCACTCTAAATAACAATTCTCTTTTTTATTATCAGTTTAAGTCACAAACATAACATTAAACTTTTTTTGTCTCTGAATTATTAGATTTAGAGTGTTGGTGCACCAGTTCAAGGTAACTAAACAGCTTTATTATATCAGCAATAGCCTTGCAAGATATCCTCATTGTATTCTGAAGGACTTAATTTAAGGAGAAGATACTGTGAACCGTTCTATTTTTCTCTATTTTAGAGAGCCATAATCAGATAAATAGTGAGAAGACACAAAAGGAGAACTCTGAGATCCTGTGGGAACGAGCAGGAGCCATACTCTTAATCTAATGGGATGTATTTCAGTATAGTGCACAAAAAATAGGTATGTCTTTGTACTAACAATACAGCAATCTCAGGAGCACTTGTCCATGTAGCATGCTGAATATTTATCCCTATTTGTCAAGAGTTTTTAAACAGTATATTGTTATTGGAAATGTGCATAGCAGTTTATCAAATAAAAGATGAATGATCCCCTAAGTGAACCCCCTTTGAACTGAACTTTTAAAATGCCATATCCTATCTTCAGTGGAAGTACAAGATCCACTTTAATAACTAATATTAAGTGATAGCATGTAGAACACAACAAAAACAAAGGAAGTAAATCTTCCACTCTTTCCATTTTATGGCTTTTTTAAATAGAGACTAAACCCATCATTTTGTTGTTGGCAGAGTCAGAAAACTCATAGCTCTAGGTGCAAAATGAGGGGAAGCTGTACTGCAATCAAAAATGAACAATAGACTTAAATAGCACTGAAGGCATGAAAATAGCTGGCTACGAGCCCAGAATCTATAAATAGTACCAAACTTCTTCATCATAACTCCACTTATGATGACAACATCATCAGGAAATGAAAACAGAAAAAGCAGAAAAAGAATAAAAGCAATGGACCTCAGGAATGAAAGGCTGAGCTCTTTAGAGCAAGCTGCCCAAGTTTGACAGTAGTCCTAGGGTGGGAAAGTAGCAATGGTAACTAATAGTGCCATGAGTCCTGCTACATAGCTGTGCTAGGAAAGTAGGACAGTAAAAGAAAGGGAACCAGTCCACTGAAGAATTAGTGCTATTGGTGCAGATTCCTAATTTTTATGAGAATACTGAAATGTAATGTTTATCATTCGTCTTGAGCATGATGAATGCAGTATGTGATTTATACAAACAAAACGTTTAACTTAGCACAGAAGTTTTGACATACGCTTCCTTCCCTTTTCCATGTAAATTCCGTTAACTTTTAAACAAAACCAGAAATAACATCAATACTACACATATTTTTTATTATTATTATTATTATATTTTAATTTCTTTTTAGGTTCCCTTCATCAAGCTAAGACTGCAGAACTACAAACTCTGGAACAATGTGGTCATTAGCAAAAATAAAAATAACCCAGAATTACAGCAATATATAGGGTAACAACTGACTGCAGAGAAAAAATTCTCCTGTAAAAATATGTGACCGAAAGAAGAGCTAGTGAGAAAATTCAGTTCACATTGATGAGAGACAGACTGCATAAAATATGTTCAAAATAAAACAAAACAGGAACAAGTTCCAGTGCTATGGTGCTCAGATCAGATCTCAAATCCAGACAGGGAGCGTGAAGACTTATCATATAAACTCATAAACTTGAGCAAGTTATTTCATTTTTTATCATTCTAAATCAATTTCTGAAATCTTGCTCCCTTTGATTAAGAATTTATTCCACAATATTATCGGGGGGGG